>JAVQKC010081642.1:0-20443 GCA_036025475.1 Philypnodon macrostomus | reverse complement strand
CATAATAATATTTTATGTTGGGTACACTGTGGAGAATCACTGTACCAAGTTTCATTGCTCTCTGCCAAAGTAAGTGTGTCCAGGGTCCCATGGGGTCATAAACATGGGGGCGCTATAGAGGAATTCTTTATTTGACCTCTGTAATGTGCCTATGTACATTAAGTATACAATTGCCCGGACCCATGTGCCAAAATTCACACAATTTCTTTTATGTTCAGCAGGATTATTGGCTCAATAAATGTGCATTAAAACATTAATTAGTGAATTATTTAATTGTCATTAATCGAAGATGTACCAAACTCAATCTAGTTCTGCATCTTCATGATATGTACCTGTGTGCAACAGTTGAAAAAGATCCAGAAAAGACTTTGAGTTATTGCGTTCACAGTTTTGGCCCGTAATTAATTAATTACTTAATTAATATTCATCGTAGAAGTACCCAAATCGATACAGTTTGGCGTCTTTATGGTATGGTATTGAAACTGATCCGGCAATTCGTTTTTGAGTTATCACGTTCACAGCTAGGATCTGCGGACGCGGACGAACGCTGACGTGATTCCATAATATCATCGTTTCGGCGATATAATAACTATGTATCTGATAGATCTGACGAGAATGACAATGAAACTCGAATAGTGGCACAGGTCCAAGTGGTGGCTCTTTCTAGCAATACTCCACTTTGCTTTTAGTCCTGGTTGGGACCTTGAATTAGATGAGTGGACCACTTCTTAGTCTGACTCGGTTAAGACCAGATATAATCCTGGTTCAGACTATATTTAGAAAAATGTTTAAGCATAAATAGCAGTTTTATTCCTAGACAGACTCTACTCTACTCTAATCTAGGTCTTGTAAGTCTTTTATGTCGCAAAATCGTACTGAACAAAATCATCTCAGTAAAATGCACCAGGTGACTCAAGCCTTTGTTGCTTGCTTTGATTGTGGGCCAGTTTCATCATTGCACAGCTGTCTATAGCATATGATGCAAGCAAAATGATAACCAGGAAATAATACACAGCATTGAAATTCTATTTTTAGTCCCCACCTGTTTCAGAAAAAAAACACATGAATAAAACATGGCGGCGTAATTGAGATAAAAAGGCATAATTTAGGTGTGAATGTCGGTGTGGGCTATAATTGTGGAGTGAACGGAGTGGGTAATGTTGGCACTTACAGGATTTGGAGAGCTGAAATCTTGTCTTTGAGAACTTCCTGGGCTTTGTTGAAGTCCGATAACATGTTCTGTGTGTCTCTGCTGTGGGCTGTACTCATCTCGGTCAGTTCGCGTTCATGTCTCTTCATCAACTCTTGTTCATGGACCCTGGAAACAGGACAAAAACAGTGGGGTTATTTATAATATTATTTAAAATCGCATAGCTACTAGGCCAGACAAACCTATATAACTGGAGTGCTGTTTCCTTAATCGGATAAATGTTTTTTACTGGTACTCCTGCTCTTACTGTCTGTCACTATTCCCCACTAACTATAAATAAATAAAAAATATGCCATCTATACTTTTACTTATTCATCAATAACAAAAAAGTAAACTCTACAATACACTGATTTTACCAATGTGTTACAATTCGATTATATTAAAAGCTTTACTAGTATATAATCAGCTATAGAACCAATATACCGTACTCCAATAGCCTTTACTTTCCATCTGCTGATAGATAAAACCAGGAGGTGTAGCTATAAACAAGACCCATTATCTGTGGTGAAAATGCATTGGGATCAATAGAGGCCCTGACCGATAAGCAGTATCTATAATAGCACTGATGTCAATAATATATTATCTGTGCTCATCATTAGTGGCATCAGCACTTTACCTGACAGCTCTCAATTCTCAACCAACAACATAAGGCTAGTCAATGTGTAATTGGGTATTATGTATACACTCACTGGCCACTTTATTAGGTACTTTTGCGATGCATTTGGTGGAATTGCTAGTACCAAATGACCAATAAGTTGAAAAGATCTAGTGAGTGGCAGTTATGTGGACAAAAATGCCTTGTTACACCAGATGTCATGGGCGAATCGGCTGATTTGAGACTATGAGGCAAAAAACCCCCACTTGTTATAACCAAGGTCTGAATGCGTAACAGCCGAAGACAACGCCTAAGCCACTTTATTAGGTACAAGGTCTACCTAATAAAGTGGCCAGGGAGTGTATTAAAATGTGTTCTACAAGTGTCAAGTAGTTCCCCTCACACTAGTCATTTTGCCCAGCATGTTTCAGGAATAAGTGTGATTTATTTATTGCGTGAAATGGCCGGGCGTTTTCCTCTTACTCCTAATCTTAGTGCGCAGACACGACTCCGGGGAGAAGGGAACATAATGGATTGCTCAGATTAAATACGGCCAAATACTGCGATGCATAGAGTGAGTTCCAGGAGTGTAATTGCATGATAACGCACTGTGAATGTAATTATGGTAGAAATATGAGTGGGATGTGAGAAGTGACGGCTGGGGTTATGAAAATGCACTGTCATATTAAAGCATGAATATATTAACACTTTATTATACCACCTATAGGAAGTGGGACATATATGCATTACTATGGAGAAAAAAAAGCCGACCTATATGTCTGCCTTCATTAAGACTTTCCCTTTTAGCTACAACTTCTGGTGAAATTCATCTCTGCAATTAACTGGCCAATGTGCACTGCACCTCAAGCCCAAAGTAGCTGGGATAGGCTCCAGCCACTCTGAAAATTGAACAGAAATGAATGAATCAATAATTTTACACTACAAAAAACATACAAATTTTCATGTGCCGAGAAACTGGGGCATGGGTATATAAAAAAACAGTAAAAAGATCCAAACATATTGGAACAGTTGTATTGAAGAATAAGGCATTGAGTGAGCAGGAAGTGTCTCATCCTATCTCTCCTCTTCCCTTTTATTTATTTATCAGCCTATTTTTATCCCCGGATTCAGACGAGCGGGTTACGTAACAGCAGAAGAAGAAATGTGCCGGGCGTAGGGCCTGCCAGCACAAAACCAGAGAAGAAGAGAGATACTGCCGACATAAAGGCACGACCAAATCAAAGCACGAGTGTCACTAAACTAGCTTTTCAAAAATGGCCAGTTTCAGATGAACGCTAATAAGAAGTTGGGTCAAGATTAGCTGCGAACCGCTGATAAAAAATTCATAGCCTGCCTCAGGGAACAACACCATAACAGATTCTTTTTGCTGTTACCCCAAATAACCTTCACGCCCTATAATCAAAGGTGGCTTTACAGGAGAATGACGTCATTAAATATATTAAGACTTCTACTATGGGCTGCTGACAGGGGCCAAGACAGGAACATTCAGTGAACTGGAGTGAAATGGTAATTAAATGTCAAAGTGAGACCCGCCATGACATGACTAGGTCAACAGTTTGTGAAGTGGTCATTTATCATTATGGAGAATAGACTAGGCTGTGTGGTGTCATTTTAGCTGTTACGACTAAAAACTATATATAAAGATGGACAGATGGTTAAGTGAGGTCAATATTCCCAGTAGCCATCCAGGGTGAAGTTGCAGTACATATCATTGCCCTATTTAAATTAAAAGGTACACTATTGAAAACATGCTACACCCATTGTTAGCATTATGTTGTATCAAAGTTCATAGGTCATCTTAAACGTCAAGCTTCTCACAATATATTAGCATCATCAAAAATTGTGTGAAACAATGCCTAATATTTTTTCACTTTGCATTTTTTGTCGTCTGCAATTCATATAACATTTAGCAAACAAAGGGACCAAAGGCAATGGTCTGCCGCTAGTGCCAAAGCCGACAAGCAAACCATGAATGCCAAATTGTGATCGGTCAAAAGCAAATATATATTCTAGCTATTGACAATGAAATGACTCATTCATTGTGATCAGAGTGAAGGGTTGTGGCTACAAAAACATAACCCAAAGTAAGTAATTGGTTCCTAATACAAAAACGTGTATTGCTTAAAATTTTTGTCTGAATAATGATTGCACAAAACTCATTACCAGTTGATTTCCCCAATTTCCAAACTAGCATTGCACATTGACTATTTGTTTCAAATATTAATGATGTTTGTTACAGTGCTTCTACATTCACACACAAGAAAAGCCTAATGTGTCATTGCTAGAATTTATAGTAATGGGAAATAATTACTGTATTAAAAAATTGTACATCAGTGCAATCAAATGTCCAAAGCACACTGCACTCTAAGGTACAGGCAAAACACAACTACAAAACACTAGAAAGAAATCTCAAGCTTGAACTTGAACTCTGAGTTTCATGCAGTTATCCCCATCTTGTTGCAGGAATTCTATATTCCATATTGCATTATTATTTTTCTTGTCTTTCTTCTCAGTATAAGAAGACATAGACAGCTAATAATTCAATATTGATAAGTGGCACAGACCAGTGAAGCTTGATAGCAAAGAGTAACAAATGATCAAATCAAATCAACCCCAGGTACGAGAAGGGAAATAAAAACCAGTGATCATGTGTTCAGTGCTTTAGTTACCTGGATACTGTTTGTGTGTGGCCATGATAATTTCAAAAAGACATGTATCCCTGTATTCTCTCCTCTGTGACCCCCTCTGTCATACCTGATTTGCTGGTTGACCTCACTGCGGATCTTCAGCACCTCTTTGCCCTTGAGCTCCAGCTCTTTGGTGAGGGAGTTGATGTTCTCGTTGAGGGTGTGAATCTGATGGTCCAATTGAGCGATGTGGCTCTTTCTCCGGGACACGTCCTCCTGCAGCTCAATGATCTGGCCCAGCGTCTCACGCTCCTGTAGGGAAAGTCAGACAAATACTTAAGCCAAGGTTATAACAGGTAGATGTTTTCTTCTACTTTAGGTTACATATTTGGGTGAAAAGGATGCATAATATCAATAATAACAAAGGTATGTTTTATATACAAATTCAAACATAATAATAACGCATCGTTTTTATATAGCGCTTTTTAGGACACTCAAAGATGCTTTACAATTACATTATTCATTCACTCCACACACTGGTGATGGTAAGCTACCGTACTTGTGTAGCCAGCTGCCCTGGGGTAGTCTGACAGAAGCGTGGCTACCATTTTGCGCCTACGGCCCCTCTGACCACTGCCAAACACCAATCAAGCAACCACATTCATTCATAGGCAATGTGGGTTAAGTGTCTTGCCCAGTATGGGCTCAGGTGGGGACTCGAAACCGGTGACCCTCTGGTTGCAGGGCCCCCAGCACATAATAACATAAACCTGAAGCACCTAAAGGGTCTACAACACCATTGGTTGTCAAACTGGTGGTACGCAGGCTTTCGCTAGTGTTACCTGGGGGTCTGGTTTATTCCAAATTTACACCAAAATTAGTCATGATTCTGTGCCAGTTTAGTTATGGTTTAGTCCAAATTTACACCAAGATTAGTCATGATTCTGTGCCAGTTTAGTTATGGTTTAGTCCAAATTAATACCAAGATTAGTCACGATTCTGTGCCAGTTTAGTTATGGTTTAGTCCAAATTAATACCAAGATTAGTCACGATTCTGTGCCAGTTTAGTTAGTTATGGTTTAGTCCAAATTTAGTCCTGGTTTGACCCCTGAGTTAGTCCTAGTTTAGACTGTGTTTTATCCTTCTAATGTCCAGCGTTTAATAATAAGGGTCAATAATGGTCCATATGAATTCATTTATAGGTGGTACTTGAGAAGCCAGATAATTGTGATGTGGTTATTGGTGTGAAAAGTTTTAGGAACACTGGTCTACACCTTTAATGTTTAACTTGAACTGCGGATCCACTAGTTCAGGGGTAAATGCTTTATTTATTGAGCCATTATATACGGTATGCCTTTCTGGTTACAGATGTTGTTTTTTTGTCTAGAATATCAAGTGACATCATTAGCTATTTTTGAACAAACCAAAAAAAAAAATTATGAACATACTGTACTGTATGTAAACAGATTAACTGACTTGCCATCTTTATACAGGGATGTATGCAAGATGTCAATGGAGAAAGTCAGCAAAAATGTCATATTCACTGTTATGTCTTATGTTATTTACTATTACTACAGCCTCTTTCATTCATAAACTCAGTTGAATGTTAGAGCAGGAGAAGTTGATGGACGTCGGGCCTTGTTTGTCAAATGGAGCATATGAACCAATGACTGCAGCAGACGCCTCTCAGACACAAACACTTAACTCTGTCACACCATCATTAACTAAAGTCATCACACTATCATTAGTCACTCTAAGAACAGATACAAACTATTATTATCATATTTGTCTCTGTCATCTGTGTGTCAACTGAATCTAGATTTTCTTTCCCCACATCTACTTTGTTATAGCAAAAGTAAACAATGCCACTACTCTTCCTGTTTATGTTAGGGAACTATTTAAAAGACAGTGCTGTATCTAAATGATTATTATACACCAGAAGCAGGCCGAGAAGTTAGTGGTTTCATGCTGTGCACTGCCTGTTGATTTTTTTTTACATTTTGTTGAAATGAGACAGCTTTGCAATATTTTCTGTGATCTTACATAGGCCGTTGATTAGCTACTAACTAACCCGTTCCCTTTAACATGCCATGTGCGTTTTTATAGGCCAAAACTATTTTATTGCAATGGTGAGAATTGTATGTGTCCTGTATGTGTGCTGATTGTAAACTTGAAGTGAATAGGCCAGCTCTCTGCTGGTCTGATTGCGGGAATAAAATAAAAAAAATCTCTCTCTCTATTTGGCTACTTTCAAGGTTCAAGTAACTTTTTTATCCATTAGAAACTAGGACCTTTATGACATACATATAGTTTTCTTTCAACCGACATACATGTTACATCGGCTACAGAAGGACTTTGGAATGTCTGGGATTGTTTAAAACTGCTTCTCCTCCTTCATAAATAATGTCTGTCATGTCTGATGTGTCCCCTTTGTTCTGTGGTGTCCCTCAGGGCTCTGACTTTGGCCCACTGCTGTTCCTAATGTATATGGTGTATGGTTGGATAAGTAATTTAAAAAATGTGTCATATAATTTCTACGCTGATGACATTCAGTTGTATTGTTCACTCAAAGACACTGAGTTTGAGAGATTAGAAGAGCTGCTTGTTTGTTTGTTCTTGTATTAAAGATTGGCTAGCTGAAAACTGTCTTCAACTTAATGCTCATGTTCTGCTCCTGATGAGAAACTCCGCTTGATAAATGCACGACTTGGTTCTCTTGGCTCCTCTGTGAAGTCTAGCATTAGGAATCTTGGGTTTTGTTTGACAAATCCATGTTTTTAGAAGGTCACTTTTTACTTGTTTTAACAAAACTGGACATAAATGTCTTCAATTGGTACAGAACGCTGCAGTTAGGCTTTTAATAGGAACCAACAGAAGGGCACACATCACATCAATTTTAACGTCTTTACAATAGCTTCCCATTAAATTTTGAATTTATTTGAATTCACAAAATCCCAAATTAAAGAATTTAAAATTGTAATCCATCAAAAGAACAGTGCAACTATGACACTAAAACCCAGATTTCACCATTTTGCTTGTCATTACATAAGGACATTGTATTACTTTTAAATGTGGCATCAACACCTTATTAGTGACTGGTGAAATGTAAAAACTAGAAAAAACAAGATAATATTTTTAAAACAATGTTTGATTGGCTTCTACTTTTAATTCAACATTTCTAGACCCAAGCTGTGAGGCTGATGTAATTTCATAATAACTACTGGAGAAGCCATAAATTGGTCCATTGAATTTGTCCATTAAGAAATTCACATTTTAAATTTGGTTCCACAATTTCATCTAACTAAAACAAGATTTGAATAAGCTGACACTACTATAGGACCTGACCCTCCAGTTGGCAATCACTGGAATAGACCATTTGTACTCAATATTAGCTTGTTGACATTTCAGACCTAGCATGTAAGGTAATCTAACATAAAAATTACTACCAGTATATGCTAATGCTAAACAAAACAGCTGTCAGCCAATACAGAACACCATGATGTGCTTTCAAGTCAACCATTTATTGCTGTGGTATCGCTGAACCTAGCCAAACTCAAATATTAGTGCACCTCACCGGGATCAAAATGGACCAAATAAACTCTTTCAATTTGAGCTAAATGTGTTTGGAGTCAACTGTGCACTGTGGGGAGGAAACTGGTGCAGACTCATTTCTCAGTGCATTTGGGCCTGACTGCTGATTGACAGGCGGTCCACGCGCTATAATACTCCACTATTAGCCCTTATTGACTGCCCGTCGCCGTGGCAACAAGCGGCGAGTGTGGCGTCATGGCGACAGAGAATGGTGCGTGCCACAGTTTGAACATCTGTATGGCGCCGGTGGTGGCAGAGATGGCCCCGGTGTTTGGCAATTAGTGAGACAGGAGCAATGCGACAGGAGGCGGCAAGCAGGTGACAGGTGATTCATGCTGGCTCCATGATCTCACATCATCTGTGTGTTTATCTACACTGACATAGACATTTACTATCACACTCTAAAGGGAAAACACACACATGGATGCCACCAGGTGATATTTCTGAATTAAATTATTGCTAACACTATATATATATATATTTGTGGAAGATGCCGGTATCTCACATAAATCTTTGGTGAATTAATTAGGCCAATATTCACAAGGTTGAATTATTTCTGCCTATATAGATTCAAAAGTCAGTTTGCCAATATTTAGAAACCAAACAAATAACAATGTTTTGATTTTTCTCCACTCCACATATATGTAGCATGTATTTTACACCAGGTTTAGAATCAGTTAGAAAAGGAAATGCCAGCAAACATCAGGCTCAATGAGCAAAAAGCTAGTCTGAACTTGAAAGAGCTAACTAATTTCTTTCACATTTTGTCACTAAATACATTTAAAAGCAGATAATTCTATAATGGTTACTTAGCTTCTTTTTTTTATAGAAAACAAATGTAGCGTACCAATACATGCCAACATCCCACCATCCAAAGACACACATGTGACTAACTGGCCTATTGTAAGTACTCAAACTATATGATCAGACCTTCTCTAAGATCTCCCATGTACAGTACAAAAGAGAAACAGTCTTCATTCAATTCCCATTGTATAAAGCACACCCTCTCATGCAAAGTACAAATTGGTAAAGCTTCTAAACCTTTTGTCTGTAACAATGTGGATCAGTTCAGGACAATCTTAAAAGCTGAAAACCGGAGGCACATTTTGTCTGGTGTAATCACTGGCCTTGTTCACACTGGTCTCTGGAAGCAGCTTGTGGTCCTGATTGTGAGCAGCAGGGAGTTTCTCTGGTTCATTTTAATGTGAATCAACAGTCTCTATGTAATGTAAGGTCAGATACACAGGAGACAAGAAACAGCAATGGGAGAGAAAATGGGTCATTTACCAAATCACTAACCTTATTTTGGCCTGTTATGTGATCAATGACAAATGATGTAGGTTATACAGTGTTCCCACAGAAATGTTGTCATTGAAGGTGGTAGCCAACTCCTTCTTTTATACTCTGACCTTGCATATTATTGACATTTATAGAGTTTATTTAAAGTATAAAATACTATTAAAATAATTAAACAAAAACAATTGACATTTATTTTTGATAGAATAAATTATATGCATGTATTATTTTCTGTATCTTTTTTTGAATGGGAGTGAAGGTGGTAGCTGCATATAGCCAAGGTGCTTTTCAAGGCATCCATCCAAGTGCTTTTTATATAGCACATTTTTCTCAGAGCTCTGGGGCAGACTGACAGATTAGTGGCAGCCATACCATTCCCACAGCTTCTCCGACCACCACATCAAACACACTTACATATTCATCAATTCAAACAAGGCGGGTGAAATGTCTTGCCCAAGGGCACAAAAACATTACCTCCATTGTTGTAGCGATCAAACCAATAATTCAATACAACCATAAATAATAAAAAACACTAAAGAAAAAAAGTAACTTTGCTTTACCGAGTCTGACTTCAGCAGATATGCACAAATTAATTGTCTGGAGAAGTTTCCAATCAGCTTCATATGCACAAGTTAGCTCTAATAGTTCAGTGTAAAACACTTTTCCAGCATCAAAGTGTGGAAAACTCTCTAATTATGAACGTAATACAACTTCTGTTTAATTTAATGAATTGATAATTAATACAAGAGAGGAAACTGTGTGGTGTGCTTAGTAAAGAGTAGCGTTTAAAAAAGTATTATGGTTCACTGATGCTGCTTTGTTTTGTAAGTGACTGTTTGGAAACACTTTTTGTTGATGAGTCCTCTCCCTGAATGACCATGCACTGGTGATTATAATCAACTAAAGGCTTCAACTGCAGCTGCTAAATTATACTTAATGGTAAGTGCCAAAGCAGCCGGTGCATGAGTGAAACTATTTAAATGAGACTATAAGCAACAACTGGACCCTTTTTCAGACCACACTAAGATTTAAATGAAAATGTGCACACTTAGGAACTTCTATTAATTCTATACTAGACTATTTACATCTTTATAAATCTTTCGTTAAAACAAGAAAGTCTGAAATGGTGTACATATGACTCAGAGATACTAAATTGAAAATTCTGACCCTTTTCAATGATGTAAAGTCATAATTATTACGTTGGACTGGATGATATTGACAGTGACTTATGCGAAGTGAGTGATGAAGAGTGACCAGTCTGAAGAAGAGAGTGACCACTCCGACGATGACATTGACCATGAAGATGAGCGACCATTCCTACAACTAATGTGTGCCCGTAGATGTACCCCTCCGATGAGGAAGAGGTGATGGAAACCTGGACGAGCATGAAAACCCGAACGATGATCAAAACAAGGACCAACTGCAGTTTGTTCTGTTTATGATCAAAACCAGGAATATGTCTTTTTAAGTGGAGCCACTTCTACAGCTACTATGGAGCTGGTGAGGGGACTTGAGCCACTGCTACAGCTACTGTGGAGCTGGTAGTAGCATCACAACAAGAAAAGCTGGGAAAAGTGAAAGAACTCTGCTGCTTTATCAAAAGTAATTTACTAAAAATAAAATGAAAAAAATGAAATCATAAATGTTTGATGTGATCATCTTTAATCATTTAAAAATAGTACTGGATTAATGTGTGTGTATTTCTTTATGTAGAGATGTATAGAGTGAATGATTGTCTAATGTATGAGAAAACCATAAAATCATTATTAGAATGTATGGTAACTCTTAAAAAATGTTAGTCTTTGTTGAAAATGTAAAATGATGGAAAGTGTTGAGTGTGAAAGTATGACCCCAGGAAGAAAATAAACCACCACCAAAAATACCACGGCTGGGTGATGTAAATGTTTCAATATTTTTATTCTCTTGTGATACTGACAATGCAACTTTCCTATTATAAATGTCCCTATTTGTTTGGTTTGCTTTGGAACACCCCTTAAGAATATTCATTGGACTATGTTTTATAAAGGAAAGCTGCAAAGACAACATCCACTTGTTTGATCACTGGTGTCAGTGGCGTCAGGCTGAGATTAGGGCTCTTTGCTTTTCTTATTTTTAGTCGTGTTTTTGGTTTGGTCCTGGTTTAGACCTCAGACCTAACCTGTCATCTGACTATCTACACAATATTACTGTATAACACTACTTTATATAATTCTGTATATGAGTACATTTAGCTTCACAATACAATATATATTTGATTTGATTTATTTATTTATCTCAAACATGCATAACAATTGTTTCAGAAGGAGTAGCAAGAAGCCAAGGCTTATAATGATTCTACTCCTCATTATATCGGCAAAACGATTATTATGGAATCACTTTGGTCCACGTCCCCAGATCCTAGCTCTGAACGCGATAACTCAAAAACGAATAGCCAGACCAGTTTTAACATTTGCACACAGGTACATATTATAAAGACACCAAACTGTATTGATTTGGGTAGTTCTACGATGAATATTAATTAAGTAATTAATTAATTACAGGCCAAAACAAATTAATGCCCAGATGCGCTTTTATTGAGCCAATAATCGTGTCCCCCGACAGCAAGGTGTATATCGGCGAAATGGCACCAACGGGCACCTTCATCAGACATTGTGTGATTTCTAAGGGTTTTTAAATTGTTAACGAGAAATTAAGAGGCCCCGCCCCAACCCATGACAAACATTGGAAGGGTCTATTTGACTTTTTTGATTTGTCTGGATGTTTGTGAAGAATGTTTTTGCCAAATTTTGTTAAATTCCCTAAGACTACATTCTTCTTTCAGTCTATAGGGGGCGCTATATGCAGTTTTAAATGTCAAAAGGGGTTTTGTGGCTTCCAGTGTTTTCTTTACTGTGGGAAACGGGTCCAAATGGCTCTTTGAATGGTAAAGGTAGCCGACACCTGAACTATACAATTTCCCGGATCAATGTGCCAAAATTCATGCGATTTTGTTTATGTTCAGAAGGATTATTGGCTCAATAAAAGTGCATCAAAAAATTAATTTGTGAATTATTTAACTGTCATTAATCGTAGAAGTACCAATCTCAGTCCAGTTCTGCGTCTACATGATATGTACCTGTGTGCAAAAAGATCCAGCAAAGAGTTATTGTGTTCACAGTTTTGGCCCGTAATTAATTAATTACTTAATTAATATTCATCGTAGAAGTACCCAAATTGAGACAGTTCTTTATGGTATGCGGAGTGATGTGATTCCATAATATCGTTGTTTCGCTGAATTATGTACCGTTTTTTGCTTCTCCTGTTGTGTGTTTGTTAAATTGAAATAAGATATATTCACATTTATCACAGTCCAATGAGATCAGGCCTTTGTGTCTGAATATCTCACCTGTATCCTGTTGCTATCCATCACCTTCTCCAGCTCCAACTTAGCCGCGGACGACTCCTGATGGTGCGTTTGTCTCATGTGCTCGATGGCAGACGCGTGGATGTGATTTAACTCTGACCGCAATGAAGCTGAGGGGAGAGTGCAGCAGAGGATAGTGTTAACATTATCAAGCTGGAAGACTTTTATTTTATATACATAACAATCTGTTGTTTTAGCCCAGAACTGCCATTTATTCAGTTGACACACTGGCCCTTTTATGTGGTAATAAATAAATAGTGTTTTACTTTGCCCCTATCCACAAGAGCAATCTACCTTCACCCAAGTGGCCTCTAATGCCTTGTGCTATAAACACCTTTCATTGCAAAGATCTAAATGGTTGAGAGACGCATAAAGAGGGGACGTATATCGCTTTAACCTTCAAAGTGAATGGAGAAATGAAGAAAAGAACTATTACAGTGACTGGGCAGTTTATTAGGTAGACCATGTACCTATTAAAGTAGAGCTGGTGTGTGCGTTCAGAGATGGTCTTCTGCAGACATTGGTTGTAACAAGGATTATTTCAATCACTTCTCTAGCCATTTAGCCCACAGATCTGCTGCTCACTGGATTGTTTTCTATTTTCTGGTAGCTCTCTTCCATTCACACAACAGCATTAACCTTATTTTTTAGAAATAGAGATTGTCTTCTGAACATCTTGGTTGGATTATTTAAGGGCATTTTCACCCACAGAACCGCTGCTCGTGGGATATTTTATTCATTTAGTAGCACTCTTACATTTGCATCCGCATCAATTTTATTCACACACACCTACATCTATAGAAATCCAACTTTAAAAGCAGCATATACAGTTAGTCAAATGCATCCATTAGCACATCAGCGGAGGTGTGCAGTCTGAAAAGAGGGGTCTCTGTTATGGTCCAGTCTCAGTGCGGGAGCTCACACCCCTGCAGCACTTTGATGAATGCACTTCCATTAACCTTCATGCCACAGCACTGACACCACAGAGAGCCGCTCCATCCGTCTCACACTACCCACGTCCTGACACTCGCTTATTACCCCCTTCGCTCAGTCCATCTACCTCCGTCTTATCTGCCCCCGGTGGATAATTATACACCGGCCACAACGGATGTTCCATACAGCGCCATAGGTTCATTATATCACACTGTATATAGTTTATCTATGCTTTTCACATATTTCACTCATTTTTATTGGGTACACCAATAGTTCTTACACTCTGGTACAGGTACTACTGGTACTTTCTAGTGGTACTTTAAAAAAAAAAAAATAATATTCAAGGCTCTGGTAGTGGGGCCTGGTTTAGTCAGTTCTGGTTTTGACCCAGTTTAGTCTTCATTTAGTCCAGCCAGCAGGACAGTCTATAAAAAAGGTGATTTTGAATATTTGTTGGTGCCAGACTGGCTGATCTGAGTATTTCTAAAAAAAAACATGGATGTGAAATTTGTCTAGTTCAGTAAGTTGCCTGTTATACAATAACTGCCTCTCTGTGCTGTGTTGAAATGATCTGCTCGAGAGAAATGTGTTAAAAAAAAAAACCTGTTGATCCACTTGCTGGATATTGCTCTATTTATTGGCAGAATTGCAACATCCTGTGAACAACAGCATTGTCTATTTATACTAAGGATTGTTGGTTATCACAAACTCAATCTTTGTCTCTTAGTCCATAAAATGCATCAGTACACATTAAAACCTCTAACAGCCTGCTCTATCCTCCTTTTTATGTTATACCAACAGGAGTAATGGTGGTCAGTAAAGAGGTTTATGTCTCACCGAGCATGGCTTTTCCCTCGTCCTCCAGCTCGAAGCGTAGGGTCTGCACCTCTTGTTCTGACTGCTGTTTGAGAGTCTCAATGCTCTGACGATGGGCTTCTCTCAGTGACTGGAGCTCGGCGTGGTGGTGATGGCGGAGACGCTCCTCCAACTCCTGTAAAATAAAATAAAAAGTCAAACTATTTATGATTCTGAACAATTTATGTTCCTCTATGTAAGTAATGATGGTAATAATGACTCCAATTGAAATAGCATAGGTGTCTCTCACTGTGGGACAGACTGACTGAAACATCAAAGCCATACTGCCTCTATGGCCTCTATGACTACCACCAAGCATCCCCAGTCACACACATATTCATAGAAAAGGTGGGTGAAGTGTCTTGCCATGGACACATGTAACACACTAAACACTGGTTGGAGTGGAAATTGAACTGCAACCTGAACCTGACAGTTACTTATTTTATTTCCTAATAGTCTGTCATTGTACACTTTTTGAATCTAAACTTCAAGTTATTTTAAACAATTGTTAAACATGACAATCTTGGCTCTCACAGACGCTGACAGCCACAGAACAACTACCACTTATTACTCTGTGCTGTCAAAGGAAACAATAGGAGTTTAAGAAATGTGTTGAAAGCAGAACTGAATACAAAAACAGGCCCTGGACAATGACGTGAGGGCGTTTTAAGACAAGCTTTCAATCACCGAGTCAGTCGCTGAGGATGCTCTTTAGTATATACCGGGTATAGGGCCTTTAAACCAAAAGATGAATTCCACACTGTTTATATTAGTAAATGAATGTGAGAGTGCATCCTGTTTCAGGCTTAAAGTAGCTGGATGGGATAACCAACTGCAAAGCTTTGGGATTTGGTAACCAGGTCATTTTGGTTTTAAAATGTACATTCATAAAGGAAACATTAAGATAAAACAAAAACATGTGAATAATACATTTATATGAACAACTTTTGACTCAAGTTTCAACACTCAAGTCTCATTCATGTTCTTCTCATCTAACAGTTTATATCATTAAAATAATGAGTTCAAACACGTAATCAAAAAGCTTAATTCATTGGTTCACACTAATGTTTTGCAGGTAAAATATTAGGATGGCATTTTGGAAATATTATTTATAATTAAAAGCCATCAACAGTGGTGGCAGCAGCTGTGGCATTTACCCACATGTAAATGAGGTGTGTATGAATATTCAGAGCACAGGAGACGTTTGACAAGGCACCAAGCTACGTGGATGTGAGCACTTTAGTCCTCTCGAAGTGGAGTATACTGTATTAAACATCATATTAATGTCATAATACTTAACTTCACAAAAGCACTGGTTCAACTGAACTGGTTCAAGTAACAAATTGGTTTTACTTAGAAATTCAAGTTATTATATGTACATTTGCAAATATGACCGAATCAAAGCCATACAGGAAGCTAAGTGACTGTTTTAACATGAGTGGAATGAAAATTGATTGATACTTACATCTAATATCTAATCTAGTATCTAATCTGCAATAATGACATAGCAAAGATTCAGCTGTCTCCATTTATTGGGACAGACTTAAAAGGCAGACAGACATGTGACCCCCTGTGGTAATAGCTACTAATTTAATGAGTGCCCATCAAATACTCTAGCACAAGGCCAGCAACGTAAGTATTCAAAATCATTGCTATTGACCACTGCTTCCATTGTGTTAAACTGTACCTCTGAGGCCCATAATAAAACTGAGCACTTAAATTCTCACTAATCGCACTGAATCCTATAATTACAGATCAACTGCCATGTCTGCACTTCCTCTCTTGTGTTAGGAGACAGTGAATAGAAGACAAGGCTATATAGGGGCCCCAAAGGCGTATTGTAAACCAGGGCAAAACTAGGTCTAAACCAAATTGAGTCTATACTAGGACTAAACCGGGGATTGACGTAAACAAGGACTGGAGCAGGCCTAGATCTGGTATAAACCAGGTCTAAAACAGGACAAAATTAGGTCTAACAGAACATACAAATTGTACACTGAACACTTTACTTTCTCATGGACTAAACCCCCCGTAAATCCAAGTGACGATCCTGCCTAAGGACAACTTCAAGATGAGTGGGAACTGCAAAGAGGTGGCTTACTAGTATCCGGAGCTGGGATTGTTAGAAAATCTGTGAATTGAGTCTTAAAGGAACACTTTGTAAAACAGTTGTAAAAGCCCTGTTCCTCGTCTGAGTCAGCACTGAATTATGATGATCTCCACTTTATTCAAAGTTCCTACAGCCCAAAGCAGAAAGCAGTCGTAGCCCAGCTGAGCCCATTAGAGATAAAGGAGTTTATAACCTTCTTAGACGAGCGTGAGAAATGGCTGCCCTCTGGGAAGATAGCGATGAAAAGACAGTTTAGTGCTAGCCCCGAGGAGATATAGGCAGGTGGTTATTGTAGAGTAAACTTTGCCAAAAATGTATAGTATATCAGCAGAATGGAGAAAATGGTGCCACATGACCTTTTCAGTGGCGTTTACATTTAGTTTACTGCAAACCCATCCATCCATCCATTTTCTTCTGCTTGTCCGAAACCGGGTCGCGAAGGCAGCAGTCTAAGCAGGGAACTCCCGCCTTCAACCGCCACCCGATCCACATTGCACCATGGTACCTCCCGTGGGTGGTGGGTCCACGGGAGGGCCTGACAGCGTGTGCACGGGCGGGAACTCGAACCACCGACCCTCCGGTTGAAGGGCGAGCATCCACCCACTGCACCACCGCTGCGGCTTTACTGTAAACCCCCAAAATAAAATCATGTATCAACCATTTTTAATTTGTGGCTCCTTTTAAGTGACACAATATGTGAACTGATAAAGTAGAATCATTGGCTCTACCCTGACACACCAGAACATCTGGAGGGCAGCAATAGAAAACATCTGCACTTAAAATATAGGATATGCACACTTTATCCAATCAAAAGAAACCCTGTTAACACCCATGTTTGATCATCAAATCTAAGCTATATTTTCCAATAAGGAAAACTAGCACTATCGGAAGTCCATACTGTTGTGGTAAATGTATTTACCTGTATACTGGGTGAATAAAAATGGTAGTGGTTATATAGTCTCTTCTCTGAACAACACACTGTTCCTAAAGACACTGCAGCCTTTTATGGCTCAAAATGTGTCTCTAAATTGAGTTTTGTGAATGTGTGCTTCTAAATTTGTAGCAGGGATTTGTAGCAACTTTATTACTCCCGGGATACGACAGTCTGCGAGCTGTGAAGAGATAAAATGTCGACTCCATCTGAATGTAGCTGCCATCTCGCACACATGCACAAGTCATCGCTCTAATGCCTGCACTCCCGATAATTGAGTTTTCTCTTTGTGAGCCGCTGACAGAAATATAAACACGCCGATGCCATAACTGTCCTCCGTAGAGCTTTGAATTCAGCGCTGAAAGGACGGCACAAGAAAGAAGAAGCAGCAGCTAAAGGGGGAGATGGTCAACCAAGAGAAGAAACTGACATAAATATGTACATAGCCATATAATGTCTCACACAATGTATTGAGTAGAAGGCTTTTCAAATTCCAGTATGACTCCAAGTATAAAGCCTCAGTCAGTGTAAATTGAAATATCTCTGGCCACCCATCCTTATGTTATTTCTGTTATTATTTAATGACGGTAAATAGATCAAACTACCTCCGAGTACAACTGGAGAGCACTTCAATGTACAGCTGGTAATGGTTCAAATTTGTTACTTTACAACTAGCATTAACCTGAGGTGTACATGTAAATAGAAACCATGTTAGCTACAGCTGCTAATTAGCATCTGCATGATAAATAATGAATGGGACTTCTGGAACGTCTGTTGTAGAGTTGTCACACGAGTTTAGAGTTTAATCTGACTGTATCCTGAAGTCAGCAGTTAGTAGTTGTTTTTTTTACCTATAAAGCTATTTGGGCATTAAATATCTACACTGCATGTCCTTCCCTGTGTGCCATCCAAAGAATGCATGGGTCAACTGGTGACTCTAAATTGTCCATAGTGAATATATTTGAGCGGAGAAGTGTTGTTGCTAAAAATAAACTACTGTGAATGGTTGCCCCATGGGTCTCCACTCAGCATCTAAATCTATAAAAACTCCCCCTCCATACAAATGTCCATACAAACACATCCATGAACTAGGTTAATGGGTGACTCTAACTATCCCATTGTGAATAAAAAGTGAGAGTCAATTATTGTCAGTCTGTGTCAGCCTTGTGACTAACTGGTCATTTAGAGCCCATGGGATACTCCAAAATGATGGCCCTGGTCCATCAAGAGTCCCCCTCAGTGTTTCTATTCTCAGCCTCCTTTCGCCTGTAGCCAAGCCCAAAAGGCGGATTTGGTTTTTACAATTTATGCCTGAGCTGAACCGACCTTGACTGTGAAATGGAAGTATTATTAATATTGAGGAACATTTTCTTGGCACCCCGGGACGCTGGTGTTGTGTTTGTGGTACAGTGTAAAAAGGAAACACATGGTTTGATGAAGAGTAATGGTGATGAGTCGTGCCATTCTAACTGACTCGACAGATCTCCAATCAGATTAATATGTCATGCATGGCTTCTTCTGAAAAGCTTGTCTGGGTCTGTTTTGGGAGAGAGCCTTTCACTTGAACTGTAAACCTTTCTCTTTCTCTCAAGTTTCTGGTTGCTCCCAAAACAAAATCTCTGTGCATTGCCTCACCATCTTCTCCAAAACATTCAGGATGTCTCGAAGGAGTAGCGAGAGTTTCGTTCCGCCATTTTTACAGCAAAAAATGACACAGGTCATTAATTGAATTTATTTATTTGTTGTTTGTATTTAACTCTATCGTTCTTCTCCATTTGTTTACAACCGCACAATGTAGGCTGGTTTTTTTCACACTTTGGCGAGTGATTGATGCGTGTGAGTCACCAGACTCAAAGCTGGTACAGTGGAGAGTCTGGCTTGCCAGGCTAATATAACCCTTGAGCGCTTGTTCTTCTCCTCTTTCACTATATCATTTGGGAAAAGTAGGTCACTAGTACTACATTCATTTTGGTAAAAACAAAACTTTTGCACTGCACGTTTTATAGTGTACATTTTGATAATAATGTAAACTGTTAATTATTATGTTTTATTTTGTTGATTTTAGTTTATAGTATGCACACACATTTAAGGGCCTAACATGTACAAGCATAGGAAAATAACTTTTGGTGTATGACACGTTAAACTGAACTGGCCAATTCATGAGATGTCAGTCTGAGTCACTCAAGCATTACAATGTCTTTTACCATGTCGAGGTAAAGGTCAGTTTCTGAAACATTTTAATAGCTTGACCTTTAGGGCCACCATATTATTTTCTTTTGAGAAGTCTGTCTTTCCATGTGTTTACTGCCTTTCCAAAAACAGATTTACTTAAACCTTTTCCCAATATGTGTCCCCTATTTTGTAAGACAACCAAGCGTTAGCATTATGAAAAAACATCATGTTGAGATCAGAGATAAGCCAGATGTTAAATGAAGTATTGTATGGTTGTTATCAGGGGCCCTAGTGCAAGTCCTGGTTAACATTCATTTTGTTCTTGTTTAGACCTAGTTTAAACTAGTTTTAGTCAGGTAGTCCTGATTTAGACCTTCTTTAGTCCTTACCGTGTATTCAATCCTGGTTTAAATCTGGTTTAGTCCTGGTTTAGACATGATTTAGTCCTGGTTTAGACATGATTTAGTCCTGGATTAAAATCTGTTTTAGTCCTGGTTTAGACATGATTTAGTCCTGGTTTACACATGATTTAGTCCTGGTTTAGACATGATTAAGTCCTGGTTTAGACATGATTTAGTCCTGGATTAGACATGATTAAGTCCTAGTTTAGACATGATTTAGTCCTGGTTTAGACATGATTTAGTCCTGGTTTACACATGATTTAGTCCTGGTTTAGACATGATTAAGTCCTGGTTTAGA
>JAVQKC010081641.1:0-16723 GCA_036025475.1 Philypnodon macrostomus | reverse complement strand
GTAAATGTCTGACTTTGTTCGCAAAGTCCTGTGAGTTGATTATGTGGTGTTGTGTATTGCCTACTAATGGTGTGAGGATAGAAGCTAAATGTCGGGCTAAGTTATAAGTTATCGAGTCCATGCTGCTTACGATTGGACGCAGAGGTGTGCCTTCCTTATGTATTTTCGGACAAAATTCCCAGACATTCTCAGATTTAACCTCCCTAAAGTGTACAAAACAATACTGAAGAACAAAAACAAGAAAACAAAAAGCTGAAACTTGTTTACTGCAGACCACAGAGATGAGTTTCAGCTGAAACTATGGAACAATAGAGAGAGGGAGCACCATTAGCAACTGATAGGGATGCCCATTAGCATATTAATGGTAGGGAACAAGCCCATCCAACAGGTTTATACCACTCCCCCAAGTATCAGCCTATAAATCTCAGCTCACCCACCTTTCTAACCAGAACTGAAGAAGTCTGCTGGACTGGCAGATGAAAGATTTTCAACAATCAAAACCTTGTCCAGGTGTCCTTTTTCAACTTTCAGAATGACCTCTACCTGGATGAATGACAACCTTCACCATTGTTGCTACTTTGCTAGCTTACCACCATTTAACAACATATCTACTTGGAGAAGGTATGTGTTCGGCTGTGAGGAGTCAAGGCTTTGTTTATATCCCAGAAAAAGTAAACCGGCTCAAATCGTCTTCTTTTGGTTGTTTGGCACACATCAGGTTGGTGCTTTACCGCCACCAACAGTTATTTTTTTTAATGTTAATATATACATTATGTGTTATGAAAAAATATATATGTTGTCTTACCAATGAAAAAATGCAGTGCAAATGTTTTAATTATTTATTTGAGCGGGACAGTGCATGTTAATGAACATACCAGATTATAGCTAAATGCTCATTTCCATCCGTTGTCCCGGGGATTTGGGGGAGATGGAAGAACAATATAATACAGTATATAAACAATTAGTAAATCCAATCTTTAGCTGAAACTCGTTGATGTGTAAGTTATTCACGAAAGCCATGGTTAAATAAAGTATTTTTAATGTACATGTACACAGTGCCATGGATTCATGTTGCCTAAAGCTTTTTACATTTGAACTGCATTTTTTTCATCTGTATGACAACATGTACATATGTTTTCATAACTTAAATTGAAGAAACCCATTTTTTCCCCAAAGAGCACCTGTTGAAACACACTGTTTAAAGAACACATTGTACCCACATAGCGCTCCGTCATAGTTTTTTTTTTTATTTATATACATTATGTGCCTCACTTTCACCACCAAAGTGCTCCCCTATCAAAATCAGTTTACTGTATATTTATATACTGTCTTTCGAGAACCCTTCCCTCAAAGTGACGTCCAGGTCCTCCCCAGTGATGCCCCCCACATTCAACGGGAAATTATGTTAATTGACAAAGATACAGCTGTGATACAGTCCCAGTCTCTCTCTGTTGTTACTCTGTGCATTGTCTGCTTGCTTTCAGCTGTTGATTTTCAGTAGAACATTATAACATTATTCACTTCACCTCTCAGTGGTCATATTAAGAGCTCGATATTTACTTTTTTTCTCACTGTCCAGAGTGGCAAGTATTCTTCAAAAGTTACTAGCCACTGTGGTGTGTGGTGGTGGTCATGGGCGTCAGACTTTCCCAGGGCCCCCTCCATATTTAATGATCTCTTACCCCTTTAATTATACTGACCATTTTCAATATAACATAGGCTAAACAAATCATCATATCATCATATTGTATTTTTCCCTTTTCCACTAAGAAAAATATTGAGAGGTATTGAAATAATTAGCACGCCCACCTTTAAACTATTAAAATGTACAGTATCTATACAGTAAAATCTGACAAAGTGGCTTGTGTTAGTTAATCTGTTACTAGCCACAATTAAGATCTACCTGCATTTGGCTAGTTGGCAAAACAGGTGAAAAAATTAGGCTATAATTCCCTATCACAGAAAGAGTAGAGAAAATGTACACAAGTGATTATAAGCTCAACTGACATGGTAAAACCTTGAGTCAATTTGCTTTGATTAAAAAAAAAATTGGCTTTGTCCAAACATTCTCCAGTTAGCACATGAAATGCTGGCTGACACACACTGTCCCTGCTGGCCTTTGTCCTCCCGGTCCTGCTGTTTCCATGGCAACAGTACACAAGCCAGGCCTGGCCACACCTCACTGATGCCAACTGTCTTCTGATTTGAGATAGAGAGAGGGAGTTGGATGGCATAAAATGAGTTTTCCAAATATAGTCTTTGAAATGAACTTAAATCAGGACTAAATCGAGGGGTTAAATTAAATGGACCAGACTAGAACTTAGATTAGTTCAAAACCAGGCCCAAACTACAACGAATAAATTAATTAACCTTTGGGGGAGCACAGAGGAATAAAACATAGTCTAAATCTGGACTTAAAATAAACAAGCAATACACTGGAATACACAGATAAGTGTACAGTTATCATTAAATACAATGGTTCTCAATCTGACTGGTGGAACTTCAATTTTATCTTGTGGTTTAGTCACAGTTTAGACCTGGTTTAGTCCTGTATTTCTTCCATTATCTTATTGCAAAAAAATACTTCTACTACTTCTACTATCAGCTTTAATCCACAGATTCTAGAATTTTTTTGAGATTTCTTAATCAAATTTTTTTGTTCTTTTCTTCTCGTCCTGCAGAAACATTAATTAACATCAGTGTGGGAGCATATAAAACATCTAACTATATGCAGTTGCTCTTCAGTCCTGTCTATCTCCTCCTACAACTTCAAAGCACCATCTGCACTATGATTGACACATGACACATCTAATCAGATCAATGTTCTCACTGCTCTCTTCTCAACCACTGGACAAAAGCCCAGAGCGTTCCTCTTTGACACCAGATAAAAGACATATCATCTGTGTTTTAATTTTTTTAAACTTGAAATAAATAGGATAGGGTAATGGAGTATGCCCTAAAGCAGAAGTCCACAGGTTTCATAAAATGGGAAATTGTGTGTGTTTAAAGTATGTAATCAGTCATAATTATTATCCCCCTGGCCTCTACAGCATCAGATCAGAGTTTGTGTGGGCCACCACGTTGACCAATAGTAGTTGACCTCTTCTGTGGCCCCTGGCTTCAATTTAAAACAGTTACTATTGGCTTTGCGTTAGTATTTTCCATATGCCCTCACCTTTGACAAAGTCCATCCACTCTCTACATGTAGGTGATGTCAGAGCCTGGTTAGGAAACAGCTGTCAGTGTCAGTCCAGTCCAGTGTGGATTGTTGGATGGGTGATTATCTATCTGTATATTTATTTATTTGTTGCTTTTTTATGATTACGTTTGTTTCATTTGAAGCAAAAAATGTGTGTCATACAATTAGTAGTAAAATAATAATGTGGTAAAAGGGGTGGGCGATATGGTTCAAATATAATATCACAATTTCATTATCCAAGATCACGATTTCGATTTCATCACAAATTTAGTTAAATTTGTGTTTTTTTAATATAAATAATATTTAAAATACCTAATACGTGCCTTTTGAATTAATATGGTGAAGAGGTACAGAGCAGAGCATAATGTTTGATGTATCTGACAGTATTTATTTATTAATTTTTTTAGCTGGACAACCCAGATGAGCAGGCAGCTCAGATCAGGAGAGAGCTGGATGGGCGGCTGCAGATGGCTGATCAGATCGTTCGGGTAAAGCTTTTGTTGTAAATGACACTAGTATAACGTGTGTATGTTAATGTTGTTCTAAAAAAAAGTTTGAAAGTTTGAATGATGCGCCCACCTTTCCCCTTCCTCTCCTTCCTGATCCTCTATCACAGTCTCACTCAAACCAGGAAACGTCAGAATATTGAGCGGAATAACTTCAGCGGCCTGAAGTTGGCTTTTAATTCTGGGAGCTAAACATTTTAAATAGCTGTGAATAAGCTGTGAATTTTTAAATAAAATGTCAGCTCCCTCACTCCGGATAGATTCTAGTTCTTGATAAATGAAGGATGTTTCGACCAATCAGAGCAGCAGTACGCTACGAGCTGCTCAAGATAGGATTGAATTCTATTTCTATGTTCTGCTGTCTCCACAATACTCCTTGGTGTAAATTCAGGGTTATGTTGTATGCTCTGTTATACAAAGTGCAAATATCAGGTACTGCAGCTTTAACATTAATATTGTTTGTGTGTGTGGTCAGTACGGTGGCAGGTTCCCCAGGTTCGGCTCCAGAGAAATGGAGGCCATGTTCATCGAGGAACTGCGGTCTTCAGTCAACCTTCTGATGGCCAACTTGGAGAGCATGCCCGTGTCCAAGGGAGGAGACTTCAAACTGCAGAAACTCAAGAGAGGACACAACACCTCCATAATGGACATGGGCCAGGAGGATGAGAACACACTGTCCAAGTCTGACGTGGTCCTGGCCTTCACTTTAGAGGTAGGTTTACAAAAACGGTAGACAATAAAACATTCATCCAGAGTAATATACCTGCACATCATTAACTCACCTACTATAGGGAAGTGCATTCATTTATAGTGTTTTGAGATGAAAAAAAAATTGGTGAAATTGGATAATTTCTCAAGGCACACCTGGCAATCACTCGCGGCACACTAGTGTTCCCCGGCACGCTGGTTGAAAACCAAGGCAGCATGTGTCCCGGAAACAGATACAACAGAACGAGACTTTTGGTGAAGTGAATTTGTCACCTCAGTGAGGGGCCCTCCAAACTTATTTCACTGCCGGCCACATTGTCAAAAAATAACCCCACAGCTTTACAGATGTGGGTAGTTTCACTCATTACATTTACTTGAGTAACTTCTTGAATAACTTAGAGTTGTTTTAATGCACCATACTTGTACTTGTATTTGAGTAATATTATTGTGAGGTAACAGTACTCTTACCTAAGTAGAATTATGGAACTCAAGTGAGACTTTTACCCACTTATGTGTTTTATCTCGGTTGTGAAAAATTGAGAACATTTGAAATGGTTGTTTCTTGTGTCAACAAAATCTAAAAAAACTGACATTGCATTCACCTCTGCAGTTACATTTCGTTCAATAGGTTCTATCTGCGTTCTGACTACTTTTGAGTAAATCCACTTTAAAAGGTCAAGGCTTGATATTACTTTGTTTAACTATATTTTTACATAGCCAATAAAAAGCTCAAATATGTTTACATCTCAACAAAACACTTGCTATTACATAGATTAGGTATCCAGAGATAGGAATATGTAAACTCAATTTTGCCAAAAATGTCAAATAGGACCATAGAATTTTAAGGGGATGATTTGTTCTGATGTAATGTGAAGAACATAAATTAACTTTTAGAATGATTCAAAGTTCATACAAGCAGAAGGTCTAGTGACACATGTCCTGTGATAGCAGACGTTTGGAGGATGTCTAGAGAGTTAGCAATTAGCATTCATCCAAGTGAGAGTGGGAGGTCCACTGGGCATCTTCACACTGCTTTTGGAACATGGAAATGGGCTAGTATAAATCTGTCTTTTCATTTGAAAAAGTATATATATAAATATAAATATATATATATATATATATCCTCCAGGGTTGTGCAAATGTTTTAAAAATGTATTGCAGACTTTTTAAAGTTGCACTACCTAAATTTGTGCAAAAAAACCTTCCTTTCCTTACCAACCCTCTATCATGGTCTCACACCAGGAAGTGTCAGAATTACGAGCAGTGGTTTGAAGTTGGCTTTTATTTCTAAGAACTAAACAAAATAAATAAAATAAATAAAAATAGCTGTGAATAAGCTGTGAATTTTGGAATAAAACATCAGCTCCCTCACATTATTCCTGATTCTAGTTCTAGATAGATACTGTTTTGACCAATCAGCGCGCTCCTGTACTGTGAAGCCCTGGCTCTAAAACCAAAAACCCTTATAATACAGTCTCATCTTTTATCAGGTGACTTCTGGTATGCTGTACTATAGACTGAGTAATTATTTGTGCTTAAATACAAAGTATAAATATCAGGGCCTGCAGCTTTAGGGAACATTGTTTTACCCCTTACTACTTTACAACCACTTCTATGGCCTGTCTATTTTAAAATCTATAATTTAAAACTATATATATTTTACAATTTTATCACAACTGGTGAATCCCCACCCACCAGTTGAGAATTACTGGTTTAATATAATATACTTTTCAAAGAAATAGAATGTAAGATTTGATCTGAAAAACACAGGCAAGGTTTATTCAAAGAAATTCATAAAAACTAATCCCAAAACAAAAGCCCGAACTGAATGGAGAAATTACGGATTATTTAGGGGAATATTCTGTATTGCCATCTAGAGGTAAAATTACAGAGTGTTGGTTTAACATAAATTCAGACCAGAATTAGAAAACCGGCAAATAAGCACCAATGAGAGGCAGAAGGTCTGGTTTGAAGAAAAAAATCTACAGAAAATGCTACTGAAGACATATTTGTCAGGCCCCCGGGCCACACTTTGGACATGGCTGCCCTAAACAAAGGAATGATAATAATGCAAGTGGTTTTATAAAGCATATTAGAGGGTATTACACCTGGTTGTACTTGGGTTATTACTTGATGTAAAGTCGGTAATCTATCATAATTATTATTTTACTTCAGTCCCTCCCCTGACCTCTACAACGGTATCACACCAGGTGGGTTATCACTTTGACCAATAGTAGTTAAGTTTTACTTTACATCCTAGAACAGGGTAAGTCAATATTTAGTATGTTTTTTTTATTATTATTATTATTTTTTTTTTTATTTTTTTTTATTTTATTTTATTATTTGTTTTATTATTTATTTATTTTTTACTTTATTAGAATTTTTTGTCCTTGTCTTATTTTTAGGAAACTTAAGTACTAATATATATTGGTTTAGTCCCCATTTTATCCTAATTTAGTCATATACTGTATTTTTCCTGTATTAATACCTAGGCTCATTGCTTTCAGCTGTTGATTTTCATCAAAGGTTTTAGTCGTGGTGTATGCTCATTTTTAGCTCTGGCTTGTTTTCCTGCCTTTCCTTCACAAACGCACTTTTCCCTCAGTCTAAGAGGATACAGTGTGAAAAATGCCAGCATCTGTCTCTCTCAGAGCCCTGTCATCGGCTTTAAATAGCTCTATTAGTATAGGCTTGGAAGAGTGTGCTTTTTTTTCAACCACTTTACCCAGTGTAGTGAATGCACCTGTGTTGTTAAATCTTAAACATCTTTGAAAGGGGTGGGACAGCATTGGTACTAGGGCTGCACAGTTAATCTCAATTTAATTGAAATAGCATTAGCAAATCGCAAAGGCTGCAATTTTTTAGGGGTTCACAATATCTTAGGAAGTCAGGTCTTGGGATGACAGCCTCTAACTTGCACATACTTTGCCTGATTAGGCTCAAACATGAAACACCTAATTACTCCCCGGCCCTGAACACATTTGACCAATATGATGGCACGGTGAAGGTTGTCATTCATCCAGGTAGAAGTCATTCTGAAAGTTGAAAAAGGGCATCTGGACAAGGTTTTGATTGTTGAAAAGCTTTCATCTGCCAGTCCAGCAGACTTCTTCAGTTCTAGTTAGAAAGGTGGGTGAGCTGAGATTTATAGGCCTGTTGCATCAGCTGAAACTCATCTCTGTGGTCTGCAGTAAACAAGGTTCTACTTTTGTTTTTGTTCTTCAGTATTGTTTTGTTCACTTTGGGGAGATTAAATCTGAGACCACCACCTCTGTTCAGAGAAGGGTTTTCCTTTGTGACAAAATAAGCTTCTTTGACTCCTCTTTCAAACTACTTGCTTTCTCTGGCCAAGATCCGCACCTCACTGTCTTCAAAGGAATGGCTCGTCACTTTTTGGTGAAGATGTACTGCTGACTGTGGTCCACTTGAGTTACCTCTCCTGTGCTGGGACATTCTCCAAAGTAACAGTTGTTTAGTTTCACCTATGTATAAATCACTCTTCTTTACACTGTATCGCATACACCACATTGCTCTGTTTATGTCTGGGAATTTTGTCCTTGGGGTGGACCAGTCTCTGATGGTGTTGATTGGTTTAAATTGTGCTGAGATGTCGATTTTAAGTTTTTCTGAGACAACCTTCACCGTCGTCTTAGCTGGGGTTTATTCAGAAAAATGGATAGTTATTCATAGGACTGACAAACCAGGACAAAACTATGATTTAACCAAAGGGACTTCATATGCAAAAGAGTAGAAAGAGCCCAACTACCACCAGTAATCCTTGAACCATAGTTTGAGAATCGCTGATATAGATGCCAGCATGAAAAAACTGAAATCACGGCTTGGCTTGGGAAAAAAGATGATATAAAGTGTGTTGTTATATCGCAGACCCCTAGTCAGAACACTGATGACGAGAGGGGAGAGGGGAGAGGGGAGTGGGGAGTGAGGACTTAGGGAGCGACTCGACTCTATAGATAAATTATGCAAAGCTGTCAGGGGCGGCTATTGTTGGATGTGCCGGCGGTGTTAAAGGGAGCCACTCTCACTGCTCCTCACGGCTGAGAGCTGTCTGATCGGCGCTCCGGCAAATAGCCAGCAACGGGGAGAGGAGCCGGGGCGAAGCGGGAGGGCAGGCCACGGGATACAGCTCACTGCAGGTGTCTAGAAGGGACATGAGTGTGCTGTTATTTACTGGTATTTACAGAGGGCTCTGTATAGTATATGTATATACTATATATATATATATAAAAATATATACAGTATATATACAGTATATACATATTAATGTATATACTATCAGCTTCAGAGGCAGCTTGTTGCTCAGAGTCTATTTCTAATCTGACATTAAAGGTGTCTCCAATTTTCCAAAAATAAAAGACAAAGCTTTATTTTACTTTAGTCCCTCCCCTGGCCTCTACAGCAACATTAGAGCAGACTTTGTGGGATACCACTTTGACCAATAGTAGTCGAGTTTTACTCCCTTTTAGTCCCTCCCCTGGCCTCTGCACACTACAGATGACCTACTTTATATCATAGAACAGAACAGGGTCAGATAGTCACTTTTAAACTTCTTTTTTTATTATTCTAAACTTTTTACTTTAGGAAACTTTGAAAATAAATGAATCAATGAGTGTGGACAAATAAAAACTGGGACACATCCTCAATTTGTGGAATGCTGGATTTTCTACAGAAGAAAATGATGTGCAAACAAATGCAGTCAAGTTTGGTCACCCTTTGTTTTCAGTCTGCAAAGTCCAGTAGAAAACATTGTAAAAAGGAGGGAAAATTTGGGGGTGATTGGATGAAGTAGAGACTGCCTCTATGATTAGTTTTATGTCTACTCCAATGACAACAAATGGTAAACTAAGTAATAAAAAGGGTGCTCAAGACAGAATGTCGCTCCCCACACTTCTCCAGGCCAAAATAGTATCTTAGAAAAAAAAGAGCATAGCAGTGTTGGTGATAATTCTAAATGTCTTGATTTTCACAAAAAAACTTTATGATTTATGATTAATATAAAATACTAATTCAAAAATTTTAATACAAAATAAGCTCTAGCACTACATTTTTGGAGTATTTCAGCTAAAAATCCAGACTTGGTGGGATACCAAGTCAAGAGATATGAGCTGATGATTGAGCATGAAGAATAAACACTGCCTGAATAGGGGTTAGGAGGGGGTTTGCTTTTTGACATACCTTATTTGATCAGGTTTCAACACAATAACAATCCCAGACTACTTCATTAACCATCTTTTCTTGTGAGACATGTATTTTTAGTCAATCTTCTCAGACATTACATTTTGGTTTTTGGATTCCATCATTGTTCAGAACACTCGGGTACTGAATGTGCTTTTTTTATGTCAACCAGTCTCTAACAATATGAGCAGTGAGGGGGTGGTGGCCTGGGTGGATGTAGGGTTGGGCTTAAATGTGTAGTCTGTAATTTTCTAAGAAACAATATATTATTGTATAATAAATAATAATATTGTTTGAAATAAAAAATAGTACTAATAATGCTCCTTGTGACCCAGTTCTGTGATGTAAAGTAGGTAATCTGTCATAATTACTACTTTACTTTAGTCCCTCCCCTGGCCTCTACAGCAACATCAGATTATAGTTTGTGGGATACCACTTTGACCAATAGAAGTCGTGTTTTAGTCCCTCTTCACATAGCACAGGGTCATATACATTTTATATTTATTTTTTAAATTGAACTTTATTTTTGGATACTTAGGGATTATACTTTTAAGTGTTTGACTGGTGCAGGATATGACTGAGGTGTATTGGAGGGACATGAGTATATCCTTTATTACTGTTACTTCCAGAGGTCAGCGAAGGGGAGATATGAGCCTGTATGTACAGATGCCCTACGGAAATATAGTTACCCAACCAAGGCTTTGCTGAGGGTTGCTGTTTCAGCATTCTGGTGAGCAGCGGCGATTTCTGTAATTGTTAAAATTGCTCTGTGCCAGCTTTGTTAGACGGTGTTTTTTATGTTTTTAGTGGAGCTAATGTCATTACCAGTTGCATATCTGTTCCAAGCACTTTTCAGGAAAGTGGTTCATTCGAGTGACCAGTTTCAGTGAAAAGCACAGGAGTAAAAGATTATCTTGGGTTTAGAGTGTGCTGTCAATTAGTAGCGCTGATGGGAATTTCTTAATAGTCCTGCCATGTATATTTAAAAAAAAAAGATACAATGAGATGAAGTTGTTACATCGACACAAAGCTTACAACTTGTAGCTTCATAATTATATTGCAGTTCATGAAATCATTTGTGATATTCTAGCTCTTCACAGCACAGTAATAGTGATCAGATCAGGGGGGTTCCTCAGGGGACCAAAATAAAAATGGATTGCTGGTCCAAATGCAAAAATATATAATGAGATGAAACAAAGTATCCTTATGAATATGTTAGCATAATAATATGTAATCAGTGGGTTCTGGGGGTCCTTCAACAAATGTTAATATAAGAGTCAGCTGTTAGATGTGGACTAAGCTTCTTATCTAAACATAATAAAACTGAATAACATTGTTTTTGACCTATATCCAGGTACTTTACCAATGCAGTTAAATCTGGACATTCAGTCTATGTCATTCAATAATTGGGCTTAGTATCCATAAATTCTGGGACGTCCTGGTGGGCCAAATCAAAGGGCTTGGCGGACTAACCCCACTTTAACTACCCATGGATATATGGTGATTTCTAAGAAATGACCCTAGTACTCTGATGCAATGTCATCATGGTGACACATGGTTAGGGTTAAGGGGTTAGGGATATTACTTGGACATTTTTTATACTTTTTTATTATTACCTGTTTATCACACTATTTATTAATGTGCAGTAAAGTAAAGTCTACCACCATTATTTATTCTTCTAGTTTTATATAGCCTCCAGGCAATTCCAAAATGTGTTCCATTTGAATGTATTACTACACTATTACCATGTTATTATCACACTTTCCTTTTCTTCTGATTTTTGTCTTCAAGTTTTCCATTTCAATTCCACTAATGTCACTAAAGACTAGACTGAGGAAGTTCATATGAAGTGATCAATCTGGTGAGCCCAAGTTCATTGGTCCAAAATCTGAAAACCATTTTCTCAATTTCAAATCAACTGAAAAATGTGAACTGAATCCCTCTCAGACCATGAAAGTGCATCCCACATAATAATAACTTATAAAATGTTTTAATGAAAGGCATTTTGTATTCTTTCTATTGTATTTCTACATGTGAATGGTGTTTGATGGTTGTCAGAATGGCAGCTCTCAAGGGCAGCTGTGGCTACCAGTGTGTGAATGAAGAATTTACTTAATGTTAAAGCTAGGTATCTTATTAGGCGCTAAATACTGTAAAAGTAAGCTATTATTACTTATTTAATTTATTTATGGATTAAAAAATATACATTACCATTTTAAATTAATAATCAAGGGGAGCCATTTTCTGATTTTGGATTTTTCATTGCAAAACAAAAACTAAATGCCCTCAAAGTACAGAGACTGATTTGCAAGGCTTGCCTTCTGTTCTGGTGGACTGTGTTGAAGCCTCCTCAGAACATATGTGATCATAAACAGATGTAGTACTTCCTTGTTTAATTAAGTATATAGGAGAAACATTCCAAAGCATCTTTAAAGCATCCTTCTTCATTTTGGTCACAACCTCCAACGCTTCCAAACACATGCCCTTTCATCTGGCTTCAAAAACACAGGCCTGCGTCAGACATGAAACGAGTCAATCTCATTTAGCTCACTGAAAGCCTTCTAGTTGCCTTTGCACCGTATTATACAGATGCTTTATGGTCGCTGTGTGGAGAATTGGGACAGAGGGGAGTGCTCCAGGGAAGTGTTTAGAATCTGATTGTGCTTTTTATTACACTTACAGAGGTACTGACAACGAGATCAGATATACAGAGGTGGGTAGTACTCAGTTACATTTACTCAGTTACATTCACTTGAGTAACTTTTTGAATAAATTGTACTTCTGAGATTAGCTTCACTACACAATACTTTTGACTTAATATTATTTTGAAGTAACTGCACTCTTGAGTAAAATTTTGAGTAAGAGTAATTACACACTTAATTTACACACTTCTGCGTGTTCGGTAAAAACAGCTTTATGTTGTGAAATGATGTGAAAATGTTGTCTCTTGTGTTAATTTTTACTTATATTTTGAAGTAACTGTACTCTTACTTGAGTAAAATCTTGGAAAACTAGAAAGAGTAAGAGTACTTTTACCCACCTCTGTGTGTCATGTAAGAACAGCTTTATGTGAAAAATGTGATGATGTGTTTTCAAAAATTGTATTAACATTTTTAGTTTATCTTTTGAAAATTTAAAAAATCAGGTCAATATTAATTTTTTTTGCCCGATTACTTAAAACCTAAAAAAATTATCTGTCATTATGTCCAAACAGTTACTCAGTACTTGAGTAATTATGTGAATGAGTCATATTATTTCAAATCAAATTAACAGTACTCTTACTTGTGTAAAATTATTAGCTACTCTACCCACCTCTGCAGAGCTGTACAAAAGCCTCACAGAAATATAGTGCCCAAATAAAGGATATAATGTGGGAAGTGTGTAAAGTGTTTGTTTTTTACCCGTGTGTGTGTATGTGCGCTCTTTCCGAGTGTCCAGTCTCAGCGTACTCCGAGCTCTGTCTTCTGGTGTGGCTGTAGATAGTGGTCGGAGCGGAGGGGAGACATATGAAGTGAAGATTTCTTGGCTCGTCTATCCCGAACCTGGGGGTAACCTGCAGTTCGGGGTCGACCTACGCATCACAAGATTGTAGTTATTAAAAAAAATATTCACAGTCTTTTTCTAATCTAACAATATCTCTACAGAGAAGGAGACTCATTAAGGGCTGTAGATAAATATAATATGTACAAAAAAGTTGTGCCGTTTGTGTGCAAGCCAAAATGTGGGATGCTTGATTTGAGCAGAAAATGAACAGTGGGACATCTGGTCACCCTACAAATGACCCACTAAAGTGCTGCTCACACGGCCACCCTCGCATTGCGGACAGCTTTGCCTCTCTATTTCTCTATGTAATCCAATTCAAAAGAAAATATGGGATGAATCCACTTTTAATAGCTATATGCTGACCTTATTTGGTTAAATGGGCATGGATTTACCGTCTCTGTAGACCAAATTTGACATACATCAGAGCCAGTGATGCTTCAGACATTGACATACAATCTCTAGTATGTGTAGTGTTTATAGTTTTATAAATATAGTAAGAAAAGCATCTTTCGGTGTATTTTGAGTCAAGGCAAATAGGCAAGGGTCTATTTCAAGAGGTAAGCCTTTTGACGTTCTTTTGACGTTCGCCTGACGTGCTGGGTAACACGAGGGTCTATGGGCGTGAAATAAAACAACAGAGGCAGTGATGGGTATGTGATGCCCTGAAAACACATCCAGTATGAGGGCCTAAAAGTTCACCCTGCACCCTAGTCCCATTTTTGTTGTCCTTGGGAAAGACATTTAACCCACATTGCCCAGGAACGAATGTGGTTGTGTGATTAGTGTTTGGTAGGCGCAGAATGGCAAAAAAACAACACATTTAATATTCAACATGGCACTATTATACAGATGCTTTATGGTTGCTGTGCGGATGTGGGACGGGGGGTGCAGGTGTTCGGGACGCGTGAGTACTTCATGAAGTGTCTCTCTAGAAGTACCTTTGGGTGACACTCATTTTGCAGTGTCGACGGTTCTTCTCAGCGGTCACGGGTCACTGGCCGTCCCCGTACAGCTCCACCATCAAATGTAAAACGAGAGCAGAGGGAAATGATACCACAGAAGAGAGAAATAGAAACCCCACACCACTAAAGCATTCACCATTTGTGCACATTTGTCATATTTTAAGAGGGACTATTCTGAGCTTTCTAGCACGTTATAATCTGCATCTCACAGTTGTAGTTAGGTTCATTTTAAGGCTGCACAATATGAGAAAAAGAAGTGAGATTCAAATAACAATGTTTAGCAGTTTACTAGTTAAAATTGTGAGTAAACAATGAACGAATCAAAGCCAAACTAGGACAAAAAATAATAAAAAAAAGACACTAATGAATACTGAGTTTGCTGATATTGTGTTATGCAATATATTTTGCATTTCAGGTTTGAGTATGCTGAGGCACTGTCCTTGGGAGCTGAAAAGATCGTTTCAGCTTTAATGTTACCTGGCACTGCATAGGGGATTCTCAATGGATTTTCAATGGTGTTGCATTATTGGAAGTGCCCGTGTTTTATTTTACTTATATCACCTTTTTTCAGCATCCCGAGGTTACTAACAGGAGTCCCCACGCCACCTGTGGTGCTCGGGCCTAATGACAATGCATTAGTCTTTTTCAGACACTTCATACATGCTCCTAACCGCCTCACTCGCACTAACACATTCATACATTCTCCTAACCACCACAATCACACTAACACATTCATACATGCTCCTGACCACCACAATCATACAAACATTTATCTATGCTCTTGACCACCGCAATCACACTAACACATTCATGCATGCTCCTGACCACCACAATCACACTAACATTTATATATGCTCTTGACCACCACAATCACACTAACACATTCATGCATGCTCCTGACCACCACAATCCCACTAACATATTCATGCATGCTCCTGACCACCACAATCACACTAACATTCATACATGCTCCTGACCACCACAATCACACTAACATTCATACATGCTCGGATGAGATTCAAACTGGCAACGTTTATTGATGAGCGACAGACAAAAAAAATGTTGTTAAACAATTTTACTATTGTATCAGTTTCTTGTTTGGCTACATAACATCAGTTTTTATTAGCTGAACTGTGGTCGTTAGATTCTTACAACTGTTTTTAACTTGAGCCATGCCAGAGCCACATCAGGGTATCTTTTGCCAGATTAGCATATGTACATAGGTGAAGAAACTTGCATTGGCTGTAATAGTAAAGTTGGCTTGGCTAGCTAATGATAAAATGCTCATCTAGAGATAAACACAATTAATTCAAAAATCTTGAAAAGAATTGCCATTGCTTGTGTGTCTGCTTGTGTGTCACTTTGTAAACACTAGGCTGGTCTCCGCGGAGTCACTATAAGGCATAATCAAAGCTGGGTTTTCTCCCCACTCTTGTTTGCACTGTAGTTAAAGCCCAAAGTAGAAGCTGCTCCATGAGCCCCCCTCCGTGACCTTTTTGTGCATAATTTGTTTTCTACTGTGCACTTGCACTACTGTGTGCAAGTAGGACTCTTTGATAAGATGTGGAAAAGATGCCAACTCGAGGTCTGTAGAGTGAAGATCATATGAACATGGCGGGCCACTTGGGAGGGGTATGCTCACTGATGCATGAACTTTTTTCTTAAAAGGTGGCCAAAATAAAAATCTACTAGCCAAATGAAATGCACATGCTTCTAAAATTAAATACTGAAAATATTAAAGTATTTAACCTCACTGTTTCCTTATTATAATAGTATATTCATATGTAATCAGAGGGGTTTGGGGTCCTCCCCTCAAACTATATTAATATAACAGTCAACATGGTCTGTATTTTAGAGGATTTTAGTAGGGATGCACAGATATATCGCCTCAACATTGGTATCGGCCAACAATTACATTGTTGACTAATATCGGTATCAGCCTGTACAGATGACTGATGGTAACTTGTTCTAAAAAAAGGATAACTTCTTATATTTAGGTTTAGAAACAGAGAAAGAAAAGCCTGTTCAAAAAATCTACATTTAGGGAGATAAAATTAAGTAAAAGTAATATTTATGGATTAATAAATCAACAATAAAGCAGTCATTTATATGTAGATTTCTACTAAAACATAATAATTAAAATAAAATAGAATAAAAAAAATAAAGTCTAAACCAGTACTAAACTAGGCCTATGCTGTCGACCCAACAGCAAGGTGTATATCGGCACCAACGGGCACCTTAATCAGACATTGTGTGATTTCTAATGGTTTTTATATATATTATATTTTTATATATAATTAAGAGGCCCCGCCCCTAAACCATGACAAACATTGGAAGGGTCTAGTTGACTTTTTTGATTTGTCTGGATGTTTGTGAATTTTTTTTTTTACCAAATTTAGTAAAATTCCCTAAAACTACATTCTTCTTTCAGTCTATAGGGGGTGCTATAGCGATAACTGCCATCATATTGGTCAGATATGTTCAGGGCTGGGGGGATGTGCAAGTTAGAGGCTGTCAAATATACCTGACCTCCCAATTTCAATCCAAAATGGCCGACTTCCTGTTTGTTGTAGGGTGGGGTCATAATAATATTTTATGTTGGGTACACTGTG
>JAVQKC010081619.1:0-13122 GCA_036025475.1 Philypnodon macrostomus | reverse complement strand
CCATGACAAACATGGGAAGGGTCTATTTGACTTTTTTGATTTGTCTGGATGTTTGTGAAGATTTTTTTTGCCAAATTTTGTAAAATTCCCTAAAGCTGCATTCTTCTTTCAGTCTATATGGGGCGCTATAGAGGTAACTGCCATCATATTAATCAGATGTGTTCAGGGCTGGGGGGTAGTTAGGTATTTCAGGTTAGAGCCTAATTGGGCAAAGTACGTGCAAGTTAGAGGCTGTCAAATATACCTGACCTCCCAAATTCAATTCAAAATGGCCGACTTCCTGTTTGTTGTAGGGTGGGGTCATAATCATATTTTATGTTGGGTACACTGTGGAGAGTCACTGTACCAAGTTTCATTGCTCTTTGCCAAAGTAAGTGTGTCCAGAGTCCCATAGGGGTCATAAACATGGGGGCGCTATAGAGGCATTCTTTATTTGACCTCTGTAATGTGCCTATGTACATTAAGTATACACTAACTTTGTTTATGTTGACATTTGTTTGAGTTATTGGGTTCACAGTTTTGGGCAGTAATTAATGAATTACTTGATTAATAATCATCGTAGAAGTACCAAAATCAATCTATTTTGGCGTCTTTGTGATATGTACCTGTGTGCAAAAGTTGAAACTGATCTAGCAATTTGTTTTTGAGTTATCGCGCTCAAACTCTCAGCGGACGTGACCAACGTGATTCCATAATATCATTGTTTTGCCGATATAATTATTGGAGTAAGTAATAGTAAGTAGTAAGATATACTGGTGTTGGTGAATGGGCATACAAATGTAACCTCCTCTGTATACCTCGTAAGTATACCGTTGTATTGGATTATCAGGATCAGACGCATGTTAATCATCTTGATTAGTTTTCATGTTGTCAGCCAAGAGACAGCAACACAAGTATAGGAATGTGTTTGTGAAAGGGCTCAGAATAGAGCAGTGTAGTATGACTTTATAATACTATGTAATGATGAGATGACCCAAGAGGCACTGGCCAGTACAATGTCTAATCTCTGATATTTAGGTGATACCCTGACTCATCGCTCAATGATGGGCATAGCCACAAATCAGGCTTCCAACAAAGCAGATGGACACAGACAATTCCTATAATAAATAAATAATATGTATTTGTAGTATGCCTCTACAGTCAAATATATTCAAAATGTCAAGTTGTAGCAGATTGTATACCACTAACTTTTTGACTAGTCTATTTCTACAGTGTCCCTGGTACATATCCATATTTTTTGCAACTCCCAATTTCACTGTAAGTAGTAGAAATATTGGCATTCTTGCGATGACCTGGTTTGCTTGTGCACTTGACCCGGCCTGAGCACAAGCTTTTGGCCAAATGTGTCCAGCTGTTGTGGCCAATTTGTCTTCTTCCCCTCGCACCTCATCTTTCCTCTCCTGTCCGCGCCGCACTCCTCCTCTTCCTCAGTTCACTTGTTTGTCCGGTTGTGCCCGCAGTCGCCGTTGTGATGATGAATCTATGGCTGAAGCGTTTTTTGTGTCTGACATAGTGATATATCTCCACTGGCCATAACTCCCTCTCTACCTTCTCTTCATCGTTCGCTCACCCCGCAGTCCAAGTCTATGTCTTCGTCGCTCGCTCACACACACAGACCCACCACAACCAACAACATCAACAACAAAACAGCAACTGAGCTTCACGATTTGCCCATTGATTTTCACTGAGGGCATTTCTGAAATAGCCCATCTGACCTTTCGGCCAAATGGTGGTGAATAGAGGAAAAGAGAGGCGCCAGACTGTTGTGTTTCTCTCTAACACAAACCTCTGACCGACTGGCACAACTAGTGGTCGGTTAACATGCTACTGCAGCTGTGAAAAGAATAAACTACTATATATAACAAGGCAAAACAATCCCTCAAGCAACACCTTAAAACCAGTGCTTCATTAGACCAAGCATTACAGAAAAGTCAAATGTCAGAGGTCTAGAGGGCATTATACTTTAACATCCAGGGTCATTTATAACATTTAATGCAGTAGGTTCTGTTACTATGGCACCTGTTTGTATGGCAGCAAACTCCGACCTGATATTAAATTGTACTTTTACAGTCTACATGCTTTTGATTTCTGGTTCTACCAATAATTACTAATTACCAATGACATTTCTCAATCATTTACATAAGTGAGATGATTACTTGTCTGCTTTTTATAACTATGCCTTCCCCCCCAGAATGATAAATTCAAAATGAAAATGAAATAGTCCAGAAACAGAAAAGTTGAGAAATTCCAAATTAAAAAAAACAACATAATTTACTCACACACACTTAGTATCTAACACATTGTAATTCCATCTTTCCCAAATGTTCTTTATAAGAGAAGAGTATAGCTGGGGCTCATTATCCTGATGAAATTTGCACAGATGTGTGAGCTGCCGACAGACTCCGCAGTGACACAAACAGCCAGCTCTGTCCCCTTGAGCCAGTCAGGTGATGAAAACTGGAGAGGCACGGGGGCTGAGAAACGACGGCCATTAAGCAAAAAAGAAAAAAGGTGTGTGAATGTGTGTGCTAGGGGTGTCGTGAGTTTAACTTTCTTGTGGGTTAAAGCATTACATAAAGTAACAATTTTGAAACCGCCTTCTTATATGCACACGATATTATGTACAAGATGTGTCTGCTCACGAGAAGCTAATCTGGCCGTATCCAGATGATGAGCGGACTGCCACTTATAACGGGGAGGAGATCCACTTTGATCACATGGCCCCTGGGGCAAACCTATCGCGCTGCCTATTACGCGGCTTCATTTGCATATGTGGGGCTTATGGGTAGGCTGAGATCTACTGTGAATGTTCCTTAACTGCTGCAGAGCTCAATGTTGCTTAGAAAGATGTTCATGGTCGGGGCGAGAGCAAAGACGAGAGCTGCCAGCACCTGGGGAAAAGGAAGTCCGCTTGTCACTTGAAGGTCGGTCATAAGTTCAGTAAAGTAGAATAGCTTTAAACTATTGTTAAAATTACAGTATTTTGCCCAAACAACCCTAATAAATTGCCCTTGAGCCAGGCATCCTCCGATACTTGTAAATGCAATGTATTTAAAGTCACTGTCAGGTTGAAATATATGTTCAGAATATATGAACAGTTGGCGAATAAACTGAAAAGTGCATATGTGCTTAACAAACTTTACTCAGAGTTGGTCCTTTTTCAAAAGCGAACAACACAAAGTAACTATTTAAGGTCTTTTAAGTTGTACATCAGCAACAACCACAGGTGAATGGTGGTGGAGCCTATTTCTTCGCTTTGTCTGCTCAGACTCGGAAAGCTAAATAGAAGCTCTTGATCTCTGTTAGCAAGCCGAGCAACAACTGAAGTTATTGTGGAGTAAACAAAGAAAAAAGAAATGCAAACCTCCATTGTGACATAACTATGGTGTCTGCGTAAACAACTTTAACCAACCACCAAAAGAAGAGCTCTACTTTCAGACCTCCGCTGGGAATTTACTTTTGAAGTCCTCAACTTAGTATGACAGCAAATAGTATTGTATTGTCAACAAAAGTAAAAGAGATATAATGTGTTTTTATTTTCAAAACAGCGAGGATCTATTAAGCCACAGAAAACATTCACACTTAAAGTTAATGTGGAAAAGAAATAGGTTGTTGTCAGTACAGTCTTGGTTCTCTTTCAATAAACTTAGAAAAGTTTCTCAGGCAAAAAGCTTATTTCCTTTGAGGATTGCACTGGTGGTTGAAGCCTATATTTTTGGGTTACTATGGGTCTGAGGCAGTGTGTGTCCCGGACAATAGTAAGTTACTCTCAGACCCAACTATCAGAGGTATAACTGAACTGCTCTGAATTGCAGAGTTATTTGATAAATACAAAGTTGTATAAAACACTCTATTAATAAAAAAAATGTTAATCTATTTTTAGTAATGTATGCACCGGTTGGAGCTTGATTTGAAACCCCAACCCACTGGTTGTAGGATGACCACTCCACCACTGAGTTACATCTTCCCCAAATAGAGGTATTTACTTACAAAAACAGTGACAGTGGGAGAGAACTGACTTTAACACATAGAGGACATGCCAACTTCATAGTTCATGAATGAATCTGATTAACGTCATTTTTTATATTTGCTTATTAGGCAAAAATTTTAAACTCAGTTACAGTTAACATTCAATAGTGAAATAATATTAACTGAGGAGGGCTTTATATATATATATATATATATATATATATATGTGATTTAATTTTCAGCATATGAGCATCAATTAAGGTGAATAATTCTTATAACTTTTAAGCTGACTTTAAATGGCATTACATATGTGGTGAGGCATGAAAAATTAATACACAGAAGTCAGGGAAATGTCAAGGGTAATGATCTTGACGGCAGCTTACCTCCTTGGCTTTCTGTTTGAGTCGTGCTTGCTCTGGGTCCTCTTGCCTGGAGCGGCTCTGTGGAGTAAAGGCAGGTGGGGGACACAGGTTAACAGCTGGTTTAAGGAGACCCCCCCTCCCCATTTTCACCATTCATCTGTTGCTGCTGCTGCTGCAAAAATAGTGCAAAATGAGAACAGGATACAGAGGTGTCAAGGACATCGTATCTGAATTCAGAGAAGAGCAATGGAGCACCCCCCGGGGGGCTCTGGCCTTTAAACCCGCTCCAAATCCGGGCCTAAATAAGCCGCTGGAGGCGAACTCTAATCAAAAGAGGTTATTAAAAATTCTGCACGAGCCAGCACACACACGCACACACACGTTTACACACAGGGCAGAGGATGTGGCGAGTATCAGTGGCTGTAGTTCTGAATTTGTCACATTGAGCTGTTGTGGTAAGCATTGTGTTTGTGTGTGTATTTGTGTGTGTAATTGTGTTTGTGTGTGACTACACAGCACTTCTGTTTTGTACTTGTCTCTGCGAATCATTCACCACTGCTAGATGTACAAACCAATTAAATTATAGATCCGTGGATAATATTAACTATATTGTTCCTGGTATTCCTAATACGGTTCAAGTAACTGAGGTCTATCACAGAAATTATGGGCCTTTGGTGGGGTACCCCCTGGATAGTGGTCAGAGAAATACACATCCAACCATTCACTCACAGCTTCATTCACTGAGGGCAATTTAGAGTTACCAATTCTCCTAGCACATGCATGTCTTTAGATGATTAAGGGAAGACAGAGTACCTTGGGAGAACCTACAATAACACAGGGGGGTCATGAAGACTCCACTCAAAAACCGTACCCACAACCTCTTTACTGGAAGTCTGAAATACTAACCACTCTGCCAACATAATAGTCTCACAATGTCCATGTTCAAAAATATTTCCCAACTCAGTTACAACTCTTACCCTCTACCACTTCTCTCATCTCCTTGTGTTTCAGAGCCACTGAGTTGCTCCTCTTTGCTTTTTCACTAATTGGCTTTAAATATATCAGGCTGTTCACGTACTAGTCGGTATCTCAACTAAGACTAATGCGTTTGCCCCACAGTCAACCAGAGCATCCCCCAAGACTGAGTCATATTTGAAATGGACGGCACAGCGGTCGGCAGAGCTTGTTATGGAGGAGCACAGAGGAAAAGGGTGGGTTGGTTTAGTGGCTTCTTATTTAAGAGGTCAAATTAGCAGTAAAGGGGTGAGCTAGAGGTGGGTGGCAGATAGGGCAGGGCAGCTATATCTGGACAGTGGCATGTTTTAGATCTGCCCTGTCAGCTGCCCTACAACCAGGGCAGTTGCTAAATGTTAACACGTTCACATAGGGGTTGGAGAGACAGACCCTTAAATATTATTTTATGCCAGATGGCCTTTTTGTTGCAACCTTTTTATCTGGGCTTGAAACTGGCACAAATAGTACATTTTGTGACTCTGGGGTTACTTGTCATTTTTCATGGCTATAATAATCAACAAACTCATTTAGCTCAATGTTATTTAAATACTTTCAGACTTGGATTTTATGATTTTATGTCAATGACTGCTGATAAATGATGAAGCTGCATTCTTTTTAAGTGAAGCCAAACTGTCTTCAGCAAGATATCGAATTCAAGACAGTGAAGTAAACCCATTATTCGCACATTTAATCCTGTTAATAACGATTGCTTTTCCCCAATACATTACATTGTTTAGCCATTTGGAACTGTAGCAGTCACAATCTAAAGAAGTTCATTATTGCTTTTGTAACTTTTAACAATGTAGTTTCCCGCTGAGACACAATATAGAGCAGGGCCATGCAAGTGTTCTTAAAGGAAGAACAGACAGGTCAGGAGGTTTGCTGGCCTCGCTCTCCATCAAACAGAGGATTTGTAATATCCTGTATGGCAGGACCAGAGTGTAATAATGCAATTAAGACAGTAAGGTGTGCTGCAATGAGAATCTTTACTCTGGGACATTGGCTCCATTCAAAATTAATTAAATTAACCTAGTGTTTCGCTAATGTCACACTGTGGGGCATTTTCATTTGCAAAAAATTCGCTGTGTCTCTTTTTTGGTCAGTGGTGATTTTTATACTTCCTGATAAGACATGTTTTTCAAAGGGTTAGGGATGTGATCAGACTGTTGAACAGATAGGAGATATATTTTAATACATTATTCTCCTGGACACCTGTGGCTACAAGAATATAAATCAATATACTTATTCAAACGTAAGTGTAAAGTAATGATTTTTGATTTAGGGAAAGCCCATTCTGATTTTCAATTCTGACTGCACTGTGTAGACTATCTATAGGCTCTGTTTCACCTGTTAATGCCTGTAACGGTGGGATACAGGTTTGCAGGTTGGATGTTGGGTAATGGGTTTTTGTATTGTATGGGACAGCAGCCCTCTCCTTAGTGTGTTTGGGGAGAAAGAGTCAGGACAGAGGGGCCCCGGGGCAGGAGCCTGAGAGGACACACAGAGGTCACTTCATCCACTGGTGTCACACTCTAATTCATCTGTCAGGGCCGGGGACGGAGCAACATGCACAAACACACAACTGGACACACACTCAAATGCACACAAGAACACACTGTTGCACACGGACAGTACTAGGGTTGCATGATATTAGAAATGCATACGAGATGGCTATTTAAAATATATGATTATATACACTTAAAAAGGTTGATGTTTTTGTTTTTACTATAGACATACATTAGTCATTTTGACATTGTAAATCTCAGCTGAATAACACAACAGCACATTTTTATGATACAACCCTAAAAGAGCAGTTCAAAAATACAGATCTGAAGAGGAGACCATAACTTACTTTTGCAGCTTTGAGCAGGATCTCTCGCTCCTGTTCGTCCTTCCTCTGCTTCTCCATTCTCTCCAGCTGCTCGAAGAACCGGAGCTGAGAGCGCACGTCCCCCGTCTGCTCATAACACTCATCGTCCTGAGAAACACACACATATGATGAGTGCAATTAAGCAAGGGAAGATTTTAAGAATGTTGGGGTTGTATAGGGTAGGGGGTTCTCAAAGTGGGGGTCGCAAAATGATTTTCTGAAAGAAATCTATATTGATTTGTATAATTAATAAATTAGTTAGTCATAACTGTGATGCATTTTAAAACAAGATGTGCAAATTAAAGCATCACTAAAGCATTTGATGGGGTCCTGGGGCTTTTATTGCATTATGTTGGGGGTCCCGGTCTGAAAGGTTTTGGAACCCCTGGTATAGTAATGTTAAAACATATACACTCATCAAGCACCTGTTGCATGATTTTAAATGTACGAACACACCTGCAGAATACAGTTTGTTAAAGTCATGTGATAAGCAGTAACAATTCTGAATACTGAATACTAGGATAGTATAAAACATGAATCCACTTAGTCATAATAAATAGGACGGTTGTAATGGGTGATGTTGAAAATCAAAGACTTTACACTTGATTTCTCCTGCTTTCACAAACTGTTTTTATAACACATGTGTTTTATGGTAAAAAACATGAGAGTCTACATCATGTGGTTCTCTACATTGTAGACTTCTGGTCTATAATATCAAATAATTCAATTCCACAAATTACTTCACAACAAAATTATAAACAGCTGCCATTGTTTACGGATGTGTCACCAATACACATAAAAGAGGTCTAATCATTAAGTGCATATTTTGTTTAACCAAGCCCCATAACTGGAACTCCAAAAGCATAAACACAACAGATTCTTTCATATGCATTTTTTTTTCTATTTACAAGCAGCAGTGGATCTCTTTGGTGCACACCTTCCACCTACCACATGGGGAATAGAAAGACGCAAGTCAAAACAGCTTTCTGGGTCATCAAAAGTTAATAGGATAATTGCTTATATTTCCCCATTGTTTGTGTAAGTGTACGACTGTATCCACCCCCTCAAAACTTGATTTGGATATCACTGTCAGTTGTGTCTTTGTGTGTTTCAAAGAGAGACGCTGAGTGGCACAGAGAGGCTCTTCAGAAGAGGCACATCCCCAGCCCCCCTCACCAGCCCACCCTCTCATCCAGCCACATGTCTTTGTAGCCGAGCTGAGACTGCACTCTTGCCGTAGCTGCCGCCACCGAAGCTGCAGCAGCCCGGTCGCTCGCTTTTTAGGGCCGCGCTTTGTCTTTTGGTCTTTTTTTTCTGTTCTTTCTTTTTCTTTTCGCTGATGTCAACAGAGTGGCTTCACAGAGCAACTTCATGTCTCTCACACACACCTCATTTACAAAACCACAAAAAAGGCAAAAGCGAACGAACTACAGCGCAAAAAACAAGATGGGGAGAGCTCAAGAGGTGTCTCCAATCTGGGTGTCAGGAAAAACACACTTTCAAAGTTTGCCTCAGTTCTCGTCTCCATGCCCAAGATTTGAGAGGAGTTGGAGTGGAGGTGGAAGGGAGCTTGTTTACCAAATAAATGTGGCTATATGGTTTTAAAAGAGAGATAATGATATGAGGTAAAGACACTAATGTTAAGAAAGGTGTATACCAAGCATAAGCAACAGACTAAATCTTTGTTCATTAAGTTTTCCGAACTGAGAGAAAAGTTTGTTTATAAACTGAAGCGTACAAACCACCTTTAAATAAACTTTTATTTGTGATGTTCTTGCCATTTCGGACTCGTGGGATGAAGTTTCAGTTTCACCACGTGCATATCGCAGTAACAGGTTTCAAACTAAGAAACTAATATTTGTCTTTTTAATGCTATTATTGACAGGTTGCCCTGTGGATAAGTCTGTGAATGACACGCCAGAATAAATCATTAAAAAAAGAAGAGTTTGTGCACCACTATGTTGTTCAGTTTGAAGAGTTGTTTTGTATATCAAGGATTCAGACAGTCCTATAAAATAAAGCCAGAAATAGACCACAACTAATCTTAAAGAAAATGAAAAGACTTTTAAGAAATCTTGACCAACACATTGCAGTGACAGACATATCCATTTTATTGATATTTAGATTATTTAATCATTATCTCATTCTTACCTTACAGGAGTCCAGTCGGTGCTGTGCTATAGTGGAGATCTTTTCTACCATCGTCCGAAGTCGTGACTGCGCTGCATGTGAGATGAACGTTACTGCCTCCATCGGAACCTCTGTGACCCCAAACTTTTTAGCTGTGGATAATATCAAAATATGTGCACAGAAAACAGTGAATGAGTAGTAATCCAGATTACACTCCATATTGATTTCATAAAAAATGTTAATGGAAAGTTCAATTGTGTAAATTAAATACCACCATGTCACACGCACAAATATAGTGTACTATACTTTCCAAAAAAACTGGAATATTATTAATTCACAGCAATGGTGACGTCTTCAACGAAGAGAATAGTATTTTATATAGTATACCTTTGTAAATTCAATGCTATATGTTATAAAAAGCTTGAAAAAATGTTTTTCAAATTGTTTTAACAGAAAATAATTTTTAAAAAGCAGTATTAATTGAGATTGACTTATAAATATATGTTTGTACATTTGTATAACTGTATTCAACTAGATAGAGGACATATCTCAAATAACCAGGTGCAGTGTAGCATATGTATAGTAACATTTAAAATAATTTGCACCGTTGACTTTACAGTATGTGAGTATGTGTGATTAGTGACAAACTACCAGAGCTCTGATGCTTATAGTCAACTCAAGCTGTGCCAATGTTGTGTTCCTGAGAGCAGCACGCCCCAGACCAAGTTTAAGGATGCACCTGGAGATGCACTGTATAGAGAACAAGGAGCAGAGGGCACCAGTGTTTGTCTGAGGGCTATAAATGTAAAAGAGGAGAAATACACAGCAGAATAAAAGATCAACGTTTTAAAAGGCAGGTAAAACTAGATTATTAGATTAGATTATGGGACTAAACTATAAAAGATCATAAAGAACATTTCCAGTGCAATATGAAAAAAAAAAAAAAAAAAAAAAACTACAAGAAAGAGTAAGCCTCCCTGATTGAATAGAGCTGGCAGGCCTTGGGTGCCTCCCTTGGACTGCTGTCAGCTGGGAGTGTGGCTCGGCCAATCACTGACACAACAAAGCTGCCTAAGTGCCACTTCCCCAGCAGGGGGCACCCTAGCCTCCTGCCCTGCATCATGCTGAGTGCTCCCCTCAGGTCAGATTTATATTTTTAAACAATCCTGTGCCTCAAGGTCATGGTGTAACAACCATGCCAGGAGTCCACGAAACACAACACGAGCCCCAGGCTTCGGAGCTGCGCTAAAAAATATACTTTAATTGAGCTGAAGCTGGATGAGGGCGCTAGACTGCCCCGTCACGTGGAATTACCCTGTGTGTTGATCTGATGCACAGGAGCAAGACGCTAGGCGCAGTTTTATTTTGAGTAATAATGCTCATTACACATTTTCACAGGTTTTGTGGTGCAGTCAGGGCCTAAAGTGTATTTCAAGCAATAAAAGTCACCGCTCGGGGCAAAGACGGTAATGAAGACACTATCATTTTCATGTGATACTCAGAGCAAACCAAGAACTATCTGCCTGTATTGATTAGTAGACGCAATAGTGTGTCTATGATCACAGTGTCAGAATCCCCTAAAACGAGAAACACGAATCCAAGACCTGCCGCCAAGTCTCATTCCTCTAAATTCTGTTCCTTTTGGACTAGAGGACAATCTGACAGCCAGCCTTCAAAAGATAAACTCATGAAGTATTTATGTGTGTGCCCGGAGTCCAGTCAGTTCAGACAGCCACTGAAGAAATCATTAAAGGAGGTGAAAGAATTGTTAAGTGCGTCAAATTTAAACCGAGGCCAAACAAGAAAGGGTGTGAAAAAAATCAAAACTACTGATGACACAATAAACGCCCAAACACAACAGATTCTCCCACTTACAGTTCTGATTATGCTTGGAGACAATCAGAGGAAGAGATTTTTCCTGTATTTAGATTTTTTTTACCTGTTTCGAGAATTCGTCTATGGAGCAGGCCCGGATGGAGAAAGGCCTCATCTTTGCATGAGCGAATCTGGGTTCCCACCAGATCCGAGTTAGTGGCCAATATTCTCGCACTCTCTTCATTGAGGTTTACCCCAGCCATGGAGGCAACGTCATTTATGTCATCATCGTCCCTGAAACAAAAGGGGTTTATGGTTAGAATTTTTTGGGATTTCATCAGTCAAGTTCAAAGAGGGTATAAGGTTTCAATGAGGTTGAGTGATTATCGAGTTCATACTTCACAAAAAGGAACACTTGCTAAATAGTGCAGTAGAGGTTGCACTCTTTTTAAGGGTGGCCAAATAGAAAAATAGCACAAGGGAAAGAATCACTTGGGAAGGTGTCTGTTGGGGCACGCTGTCCTTGAGGTACTTTTAGAAATCCATATTTGTTGAGTCTCTCTATAGCAGTGGTTCTGACTGGTTCTGTAACTGTGGTACAGGAAATGGTGGTGGTCCACAGGCTCTTTCTAGTGGGACTCTGGAGTCTTTTGAAGTTCAATCTTGATTTATTTTCATTTAGGGACAGTTTATAGTTTAGTCCTGATTTAGACACAGCTTAATTATGAGTTTTGGCATATTTTACATGATTTTATACTTTGACTGCATCTTTTGTATCTGGTTTAGTGTTGGTTTAGGCTTCGATTAGACCTGTGTTTGAAAGGGTTTGATCCTGGTATAAACCATGTTGATCCTTATTGAAAGATGCATTTTTCCTGCTTTAATTTCTAGTTTTTCCTAGATTTGACCCTTTAGTTGTGCTGTACATCCCTGACTACAGAAAGCAATCAAAAGGCCAGAATCAGAAACATTTCCATAGATTCGATTTATTACCCCAAAAAAGCATGGAAGTCGTATAATGAAATTGAAATTACTATGAAAATATGCAATAATAGTATTTCTGCTATGGTCCAGATTGCATTTATTCATGAATATATAAACATATAAACATTTGTTTTCCTACAGAGGCTTACGCTGTGTTAGCAAAGAATTCCCCATCGAGGCCGTATGTCAGCGCCCAAAAAGCCAGGGAGATTGAAAGTGTTTATATGTAATTTAGCTTTATAAAGATGCTCCAGAGGATTACCCCAAACATAATGCTTCTTGGTTATAAGGTAATGTCAAAAACTCTATTTACATTCGCCTTATAGCCCAAGTCTGGAAACTAGTGGTCATTTTTACTGGAATAATTTTCCTCTCACAATCTAAAACACAGTAAACATGGTGAAATGTGCATCAAGGAAAATTATATCTAATAAGCATTTCTGTCTGACTTTGTGACTTGTCAACCACACACAAATTCCCTCATATTTATTGTACTTGGAAAGATATTTAGATTCTGGCCTCAATTAGCAGAGTGGTGACGTGTTGTGCTTACAGGACCGGCCCAGAGCAAGCTTTTGGATTTGGGGATTTTCTTGGAGTGGGTTTTGACGAAAGGGAACAAAGAACCACAGAAACACGCAGGGTGGCCTTGTGCGGCTGACTGGCTCACCTCCACAGTCAGTTAGATTCACGGTGTCACTGTCCAACAACAAACTCTGTACATGTGGAGTTTTAGTGTATGGGTGGATACTTACTTACTTTTTTTTTCATTAATTTTAGCAATATTGAAATAAGAAGGCTGTTTGTAGGCTGCTACGTACACAATGTTTTTTTAAAAAGATCTTAACAATCCCTCCCATGGACCCACCACCCGCGGGAGGTACCATAAAGGGCTGGTGCAATGTGGATCGGGCAGTGGTCAAAGGCGGGAGTTCCCTGCTTAGACTGCTGCCTCCGCGACCCGGTTTCGGACAAGCG
>JAVQKC010081591.1:0-12309 GCA_036025475.1 Philypnodon macrostomus | reverse complement strand
ATGATCAAATTCAACAATTGTAGGGGGGGGGGGGGGGTAGTTAATACAGAATTCTGGCCCCTGCCTCCCATCTGAGAGTATGACACCATCACATTCTAGAACAGTGGTGGGCAAACTTTTTAACTCAAAGGTCACATGGGGTTTAAAAATGTGCCAAGTGGGCCGGCTGATGTTGTATTCTTTGTAAACTGCAACCATTTCTGACAATTGAGACATACAGCCTTCGATCGTCCATTAACTGGTTATTGCAGATTATAACAACGTGATTAGAAAGCCCAACGTGCCGCATGTGGCCCCGGGGCTGCAGTTTGCCCACCCCTGTTCTAGAACCTGAAACCCAGCATTTGCTTTTTGAAGCCTGCTTCAATTTGTTTCTATGTGTGCCATGTTCTTCCTGTTGCTATGTGAAGTGTCCAGTCAGTGTGATTGGTGGAAATGGCTTTTAAAAAAAAATAGATTTAGTTTTCTTCTCTCTCTTTCTTCTATATATTTTGGAACACCTGTATGTAAAATGTAGTTGTTTCTTAAGTTGATTTTGTAATGGTTTTCATCTTCCATGTGTGTTTTGATCATGGTTGCACAGTTATTTTGGCTCAGTTGTTGATATTGCTTCCCTGCAACAATGAAAGTTATTTATGGCAAATATGGCAAAGAGGTGTGTGTTTATGTTGTGTGTGTAACAACAGTAACAATGGCTCTATTTATATATGCTTTTCAAGGTACTCATTTACGCACATTGAAAGTGGCAAGCTACACCTGAAGCCACAGTTGCCCTGGGGCAGACTGACAAAGAATATAAGAAGATCAAATTGAATTTGAGCACAGCCTCGTCAAACAAACACACAAATTAGACTATCACATTCATACATTAGCAAGGTGGGTGAAGTGTTTGGCCCAAGGACTGGTTGGAGAGGGAATTGAACCTGCCAGTCTCCTCATTAGTAACCTGCCACCGAAGCCACAATTCACAGAAAGATTTGATCTCATTCCCTGTTTCAAAATTTGCCACATTGTCAAAAAGAATGATGTTTTTATCTCATTTTTGGTTGTTTTTAGTGCTGAACTGATTATCTGCTTGTAAAACTTCCAGTACTCAAAGGAAGTCATTACACTATAACAAACTGATTTGCTCGGTGCAAACATTATCCCACGCACCAATTACAGAAGTCCACCAGGCACCACACTAACACACTAACAACATAAACATCGCCAAGAATTGCTCACTGTCCTTAAGATGATGCCAGAATGGACTAACGATCTGTGCCCAGTCATGTTTGGGTCTGACCACGTTCTAATGATGTCTGTTGCAGGGCAGAGAGGCACATATGGTCAGCAAAATGAGGGATTTGAATTAGGATATGAGTGCTACAAGATCAAGTTCTCTAAGTGATTTTATGTCTCTCCAATCACTATGTTATTGGACTAATATGAACACAAGTTATAAATAACCTTGGGCTAAGTCTATAGGAATAAAATGTGTCTAAACCAGGACTAAACCAGGACTATATCAGGACTAAACCAGGACTAAACCAGGACTATACCAGGACTAAACCAGGACTAAACCAGGACTAAACAGGATTAAATCAGGACTAAACCATGACTAAACCAGGACAAAACGAGTATCAAGTCAGGGGTAAACTAGGACTAAACCAGGGTTAATTAATGTTTAAAACTGGTCTAAACCAGCTCTAAACCATTTGCTAAACTAAACAAGGTCTAAAAGTCAAATCCACATTATTTCCATAAGGGGTCACGATTGGAGCTCATCCCAGTGACTTTGGGCCTACACCCTAAGCAATCGTCAGTTAGTTGCAGGTAGGAATCAATCATTTCCACAAGGAGAACATGCAGACTCGAAGTTGGCCGGCCTGCTTGGCAAGAGTTGTAACCACCACACCAAATCCCTATACCACGCCCCGCTCAGGGACCAAGTTAAATGGACTGTATATCTGGCTGTGGATTGGTAAAGGTACGGTTGCATGTGTTTGTTGGAGAAGAGAAAAGCCATAAAATCAACATATTGTTAGTAATTATCCTTTTCATCCTCCTCTGTGATGGTGTCAGGAGGTGACTCCATCGAAATGAGATAAAATCAACCCTGCTCTGATGGGATCTGCAGCAGAATACAGCTAAAAGCCTGCATTTGTGTTAATTTCTACCTTCACAAATGAGATCTAAACGCGCGATAATAGCCGCTAACAGGAAGCGGCTAACCCGTTAATGGCGAATGACCGTTTGGAGCGAGGCGCTAAGCTAATCCCACGCGTTTCCATAGACCACTGATTTGATTTGACCATCACGAGACGGGGTTGTGACCAAAATGAGATGCTAATTACCCCACAGTCGGCAGCTCGTTATCAGGGAGGCTGGTGGGACAGACACGGGGAGGTTATGGAGAAGAGAGAGAGGTGGGAGAATAATACAACGATATGGACGACAAAGAGACAGGTCAAAAAGTAGAAATTCAGGCCTTTACACATTTCAATGCTCATTTCTCCATTGAAAATACATTGCCTCTATTCTGGAATTTAGTACTTTCTGTTTACAAGAGAGACGGGGGACAGGAATAGTTCATCTGCAGATGTTGCGTGTGGTTGGACAGATGCAGGGGGTAATGGACCTGGTCACTAATAAAAATGATCAGGATCAACATTTTAATACAGATTTCTGGCCCCTCCCCCATCTGACGGTATGACACCATCACATTCTCAAGCCTGGTTCTCGGCATGTTTTTATTTTAAGGATTTTTTTTCATTTCTCAGCTTTTCATTTATCAGGGCTTGGGACCGGCACAAGACCTTCACTCTGCATTTGTTTAAAATGACTTACCTAGAATCACTTTTCGTTGGTTCTCTGTATATCTCATCTCATCAACAGAAAGTTCCGACCATAATTAGTGCTCACACACAGTTCCACCGTTTACCCTCTGTGTCCTGCTGACCACTCACTCACAGATTTGGATTTATTTACTAATTTGTCCAGATAAAAGTGTATTTCCATCCACGTCCAGAAACCGTGCTGCTAAAGCCGCGGGTGTGTTTGGAAAGGCCGGCTACACCCGACGACGTCTGTCAGAACTGGAAAACGGCTCGAGGAAATCAAGACTACATCATGAAGATAAAAAGCATTCTTATAGTTTTCAGGAGCCCGATATCATACGCACGATAGAACAAAAACATGTATAAATGATCTTATTGATTGTGACTTGATTTAGCATTTATTGATTCAATTCAAAGCACTTTTTAAACCTGAACGACGACAGAATCTGAACGGTTAAACTCTCGCAAGAAGCCTCTGTCTCCACCAGGCTCACACCACATTCACCCCAAACCTTCACCAGCCTCTGTCTCCACTCACATCTTTGTACAGAAGAGTGAGACAGACTCACATCTTTGTACAGAAGAGTGAGACAGACTCACATCTTTGTACAGAGGAGAAGAGTTAGTCGTGTGTTGGTACAGTAGAACCGTCTCTAATTGACTCTTCTCCTCGGCGTCCCGGGATCAAGCGCCCTGTTTGACTTTTGTTTTGGCAGCGTGGCGCACACTTGTCAGACCCGTCTCGAGTCTTCACCAGGAAGCGTGGGACAAGCAGAGGTCAGAGGTCGGCAACATGAACCTCCCGCCGCCGACGCTAATTACCCACGAGGCCTTGCCGCTCTCTGTTACACACATCAGGATGAGGAGCACGTCAGGAGAGGCTAACTGGGATTGAGTAGCTGCTAGCTCCGATGCTATCAAGCTGAGAATGATTAGCTAACATTGATTTCTGTCTGTATTATTTAAGTGTCGATGTATTAATGATGTGGAGTGGGCAGGGTTTGATCGGAGGAGGTTATTTGTGTTTGACAAGCACAAGATTTTAAATGATATGTTTGAATTTACTCTTACTGTCCAAACATGGAATTGTGAGCTGTTGTTTGAAGCTCTAAATGAGTTTTTTGTAAATGCGTTAGATTTGTAGATTTGAAAATAAAATAAAATCACACCAAACCACCTCAGAAACACTGTTGGAAATTAGCTACAAAGGCTTAACTTGAATGAACCAAATTGCTATGATCAAGCTAACTCCACAAGCTAACTCCATAAGCTAACTCCACAAGCTAACTCCATAAGCTAACTCCAGAAGCTTACTCCACAAGCTAACTAACAGTTTCAGTATAATCCTTGCAATTTGGGTTTTAGTTTGAAATCTAAAGACTGTAAGAGTGAAATTGTAAGAGTTTTAAAACGAGCCTACGGAAGCCCAAAGAGGACTGACATGGCAATTTGTTTATTTATTCATTTTCCAAAGATTTTTTAATAATCGTTTTCCTGAAATCCTGATACATTTCGAGAAAATATTGAATTGTAGGTCCTCTCCGGGCTTCCGTAGGTGTATTTTTTACTGTTATTTTACTGTTGTTGGTGCAGACCTTTGAGGAAGAGGAGTCAAACTCATGACCACCCCTCGTTAAGATGGAACCATAAAGGCATGTTAAGGTCTATGATGCTGCTTGGTTTTTGAGTGCACTTCAGTGAATAACTCGAGTCTGCTTCATGCTCAGGTCAGAAGATGCAGTATGATGTCGTCTTTAACACTAATGTCAAGCCTAAGGCAGAAAACGATTCAGACACATCCCACACGGAGACCCACGGAGACCCACGAAGACCCACGGAGACCCACGGAGAGACCCGAGTGTCAGATGTCACAAATGTACCATCATTGATTTTGTTAAACCCCTACAAGTGACTGACAGTTGTACTGACTATGGTCTGCTTTTCAGGGCCGTGGCTTGACGGGTGACAAATGACATGTCTCCAATGTTCCCCAATGTTCTCCAATGTTCTCCAATGTTCCACAATGTTCTCTAATGTTCTCCAGTGTTCCACAATGTTCTCCAATGTTCTACAATGTTCCACAATGTTCTCTAATGTTCTCCAATGTTCCCCAATGTTCTCCAATGTTTCACAATGTTCTCTAATGTTCTCCAATGTTTCCCAATGTTCTCCAATGTTCCACAATGTTCTCTAATGTTCTCCAATGTTCCCCAATGTTCTCCAATGTTCCACAATGTTCTCTAATGTTCTCCAATGTTCCCCAGTGTTCCCCAATGTTCTCCAATGTTTCCCAATGTTCTCTAATGTTCTCCAATGTTCCACAATGTTCTCTAATGTTCTCCAATGTTCCCCAATGTTCTCCAATGTTCCACAATGTTCTATAATGTTCTCCAATTTTCCCCAGTGTTCCCCAATGTTCTCCAATGTTCCACAATGTTCTCTAATGTTCCCCAATGTTCTCCAATGTTCCACAGTGTTCTCTAATGTTCTCCAATGTTCCCCAGTGTTCCCCAATGTTCTCCAATGTTCCACAATGTTGTCCAATGTTCTCCAATGTTCCCCAGTGTTCCCCAATGTTCTCCAATGTTCCACAATGTTGTCCAATGTTCTCCAATGTTCTCCAGTGTTCCCTAATGTTCTCCAATGTTCTCCAATGTTCCACAATGTTCTCCAATGTTCCACAATGTTCCACAATGTTCTCCAATGCTCAAGTAAAAGTACTCACATAATTACTTGAGTAAGAGTACCGTTACTTCAAAATAAAACTACTCAAGTAAAAGTACTCACATAATTACTCGAGTAAGAGTAGAGTACTGAGGTGAGTACCAGTAGGGACCTGCACCACAATTTGAGAACCACTCCATTTGCTCTTTTGACCAGTATTGTTCTCCTGTTGTTACTCTGCAAACTCACATCTATAGTTTCAATCTGTCATCAACATCTACCAAGACGTCTAACAGTAAAACATGAATGTATATACAGTCATATATGATTAATAAATGTGAATCATAAATGTTTGAGATTGCAGATCACAGGACGAACATATGGCCTTCCTCTGCAGTTCAAAATGCTGCACGAGTGGATTGAGTGAAATGGCATGGACATATCTGCTTTAGGATGGGGCCGTGTGCCATATCGGGGGAAATGTGAGATAGAGATGTGTTCGGGGATAAAACCACAAGTCAAGTTTCAGAAGAACATATCTAAGAACATATCAAAACACGGATTGAAAATGAAGTTAGAACATTCTGTAACAGTTTTTGGACTACATGTTGATACCGTATGTGGAAGTGGAGTGAATTTGTATCTATACTGAGTGGACCGTAATACAATCTGGGGCAGCAGGAGCTTCGGAGGTGGGGTAAGGTCTCCACTTACCCGAAGGTTGTGGAAGCTTAAAGGTGTAGTCTGTAAGTTTACTAAGATAAAAAAAATATATATTCTATGATGTAATGGAGGTTGTCTGTAGAGGCCAGGGGGCGGAACTAAAGTAAAACTCGACTACTATTGGTCAAAGTGTTATCCCACAAACTCTGATTTGATGTTGCTCTAGAGGTCAGGGAAGAGACTAAAGTAAAATTATAATTACGACCTCAGATGGGGCAGGAGCCAGAATTCTGTATCAACTATAGACTCTTTCTGTCTGAAACAGAAAGTTCTAAATGGAAGGAAGCAACTGGAGTCAAGACCATAGTACACTTTCAATAGAGAGATTAGCATTAACCACAAAATCTCACAAATGAAGATGGTTTTGCCAAAGTCCCTCCACTCTCTACATGTAGGTGAGGTCAGAGGTCAGAGGTCAGAGCCTGGTTAGGACACATTAGTGAATGTACATCACATGTATGTTGATTTAATGTACACATTAGTAACTTTTGATCACCACAATAGTTGTTTCATTGTATGTTCAGTATTATTCTGTCTCTCACCACAAACACTACTTTTTATAAAGAGAACTCACTTTTGCTCCAGTCGCCTCCGTTCCGGAATTTTGAACATTCATATGGCACACATGTTAAAGGGTCTATATGGGATATGGAAAGAAATATCCCAAAAAATCCTCAAATGTTGAATCTGATCATTTTTATCAGTGACCAGGTCCATCACACCCTGCATCTGTCCAACCACACACAACATCTGCAGATGAACCAAAGTCATGTTCCTGCCCCCATGTCCATTAACATGTATAGGGCTATAGAATGTTGTGATGTCACCTGCGACCCAGCTATAGATAAAAAAAAAGGATCAATGCAATGAATTATACAAGAACAAAACCAGGTCAAAGCAAATATCACTAAGGACCCTACTCATCCAGCACAAGGACTGTTCCGTCCGCTACCCTCTGGTAGACTATACAGGAGCCTGCCAGCACGCACTAAAAGACTCAGAGACAGTTACTACCCCCAAGCTGTCAGACTACTGAACTCTCAATAATGCTCCCAACAATACTGAACTCTCAATAATACTGACCTCTCAATAATACTGCACTAAATCACTTTACGTAATATGTTTACTGCTGCTGCACTATTTGAATGTATGTATCATGTATGTGCAATACTATATCATGTGCAATACAAATCCATCTGAAGTATTTTACCACCTGTGAAATACTCTACTTACACCTTCCTACCTGCAACTTTGTATTTTTATTGTACTTTTTTATTATATGTTTATTATATTGTTACTTATCTCTTTTTTCACACTTTTTCTTACCATGTACTATTATTGCATGCTACTAGTACTTGACCAACTTAGCGAGTCTAACGGTTCTTTTGATCCTAAGTATTTCATTGCATTTTTGACCTTGTGTTGAACCTGCATATGACAAATAAACTTGAAACTTGAACTTGAGTTCAATTGTAATGAACTATAGCAAGACTAAACAAGGCCAAATCAAACCAGATCTAAATATATCGACACACTTACTTTGGCAGAGAGCAATGAAACTTGGTACAGTGATTCTCCACAGTGTACCCAACATAAAATATTATTATGACCCCGCCCTACAACAAACAGGAAGTCGGCCATTTTGAGAGTCAAATAGACCCTTCCCATGTTTGTCATGGTTTGGGGGCGGGGCCTCTTAATTGCTTGTTAACAATATTAAAACCCTTAGAAATCACACAATGTCTGATTAAGGTGCCCGTTGGTGACTGTTGTGGCAGACGTATGGGGCAGACGTATGGGGCAGATGTATGGGGCAGACGTATGGGGCAGGCGTATGGGGCAGACGTATGGGGCAGATGTATGGGCAGACGTATGGGGCAGACGTATGGGGCAGATGTATGGGCAGACGTATGGGGCAGGCGTATGGGGCAGACGTTTGGGGCAGACATATGGAGCCATTTCGTCGTTATACACCTTGCTGTCGGGGACAACAGCACAGGCCTAGTTTCAAAATGAAATTATTTAACTACCACCTTTATGGCACATTTGTTGCAATAGTTACCCTTCAAATAGATGAACACACCATTTGCAAACCACTGGTCTTTAATATAATCTCTGACATAAATTCTGACCAGATAATGACTGTACATAACCCTTCCAAAGGGCAGCTTACTGAAATGAACCCCCAATTTACAATTCCACTCCACCGTTACAGTAAATGAGAGTATTTCCACAGCCTCCACAAAGCCACACCTTGCATCAAACAGTGTCTTGCATTTTGTTGGAAATATGCAGTAATACAATTTTGGAGCCACTTCTCAATAATCTACAGTGTATGATCGCACTAAACAGGGAACTGAACAAGCACAATGTTAATGGACTAAAAAGTCTAAGACTGATTAACCTTCAATACAGACACATCTTTTTACTGATACTGCTAGAGAGGTTAGAGGAAGAGAATATAACTACTGTTTTTGACAAAGAACCAGCATTATAACATTGTAAGCTGAAAAGCCATACTATCTTTAATATTGTGTACCAGTTGATAAGACTGTATGAGTGCAGGTGTCTTCAGCCTACACCAAACTTCACTTGTGTTAATCACACTTGAGATAATTGAGCTGACATAGTGAGTTTTGAACCTCTCAGTGATCCAGTGTCGTAAGCACATTTATTCTGACTCTGAGTTAATATAATTTAGCTTGAGTTTTAACAGCTGGCTTGTATCCATTAGGCAAATGTCCAGAATTGGGAAAAAACTGATCAGCCTATTAGCTTATCTTAGAGCACTGGCATTCATGGAAATTACAATGTCTTTTAAAAAAACTAAAAAACAGTTTTTTTGTAACGCTTCCAAGCCAGGTCACAAGATTTAGTATTTTATACTATGTATTATGTGTTCATTAATACTGGAGACTCTTTGACATCTAACAACAATAATCTAGAGCCTGTGCAGTGGCTCCATAAATGAGGTTGAGTTTATCATCGTTTAGTGTGACAATAAATTAGTGCCACGGTCACTTTGTCTCATATTATACGGCCCTAAACAGTACAGAAGACATACAAGTAGATACAGTAAAAATGGCTGCCTGTCTACTCACACCTCAACATATTTCCACCATTATTTTTAGGTTCTTGTCATCCATACATTAGCCCACTTTTAAGTATTCGCTGGCACACATGAAACCAGAGTGCATGCATGTACTGCTCTGTCTCGCTCCCCGCTTCCATCTCATCCTTCTCTAATCTCATTTATTATTAATTTTCTGCCACTTGCGGTCATTAACGGTGCTCATAATGGCGAGATATATCTTGTTGGCAGTGTTGGCGCATTGTGTCTTAGCCCGACGCTCTGCTTTTGAGGATCAGTCACGCCACACATCCTCTGGATACAGATTTAATTGGGACTGTGGGCCACACCAAACTGCTTCAATCCTACACAAAGCTGAAGCCTTCTGAGGACGGAGTACTTTGAGTCTGGTCCTTTACTGTCTTTAGTCCAAAGATTTACTGAAGGCTACATGTAGTACAATTAAATTAAGCTAGAATTCCACAGTGCATTGCAAATTTAATGCCAATATGTGCAAATGCAATATCTGTATTGCATAATGTAATTATAGAGTCTAAATTAGACATGTCTAAAGTGTGGTCACAGCACTATACTCTCTACTCTACTCATTTAAAAAGCATAATTTCATTCTGTCATTACACACCAGTATTTGGCCTCAACTAACAACACATTAAACATAAACACACTGCACATATAAGTGAGTAACAGGAAAATAAAAGATTAAACTCGATTGGACTACTGCGTTATCATCAGTCCATAAATTTGCACTGTTGTGAACCTTCAGGGCACCCTAAGCAGAATTTGACTGGAGGCCCCCACACCCCACTGCTTCAGTGCCACCTGTAAATTGTTTGTGTTAGGAGCCCCAGCCCCTGAATCTGCTCTGACAGCCCCTTTCCCTGCAGCCTTCACTCTCCTCACTCTGGCGCATGTGAACAGAGCAAAACATCAGAGAACACTATAAACTACAGCAGCTTTTGTCTGGACGTCCGAACAGTTTTATGTTCTATTAAGTACAATAATTATATACTCTGTATAAATGGATACGGCTTCACTCTGTCGCAGTGTCGTGTGGTGGCATTGGTGGTGGTCGGAGGGGCCGTAGGCGCAGACTGGCAGCCACGCCTCTGTCTCTGCCTCTGTGGGCAACTGTGGCTACATAAGTAGCTTACTACCACCGGGTGTGACTGAGTATGAATGAATGAATAATGTAAATGTAAAGCGTCTTTGAGTCTTGAGAAAAGCACTATATAAATAGATTTATTATTATTATAATAGTGTCAGAACTGTTGTCAGTATGTCTGATCTGTGTGCACATGTTTTACATGCACCTTGCCCTTACGCCTCTCTGCTGCAGGAGAGAGGAAGAGACATGTATGTTCAGACATACAGTACAATGGTGGTGACGATGTTGGATTATCTACCGTAGTGTTCCACCAGTGATCCCTAACCCCGAATTTACATAACTGTTTCGCGGAGGCAGAACTATATTCGGGTAAAAAAACAGGCAAACATACCTATTTGACAAGATGGCTGCAACACTGGGTCATGTCTGCAGCTAAACTTAGCACTAGCCCCTACAGGTTTGTTTATACTTTATACTTTTTGTAGTAATTAAATACTTACCCCCAAAAGCTGTGGTTACCCAGTCATATGCCTTCTCTTTCTGTGTATAATGCTTGTAAAATACATGTCTGGGTTTGTAAACAGCTAAACTCCCTCGTACATCGATGTCTCGATTTTTATTTCTCCGATACGTAAGTGTAGCAGAAGTTTGACTCGTAACTCTGGGCCTATACTTACGGGAGCCGTGGCAGCTCTGCTCGAAATGGTCGTGGATGAGTCCCAGCGTATTTGGAAAGTATATACTTTTGCGAAAACATGGGAGACACATCTGGAGCCATAAAGAAATCAGATTCTATTCAGTGTTTCTATAATTATCCGAAGCTATTTTATACGCACAGATAAGTATATAAATCTATTAAATATTCATCTGTTCAAATGGTGGGTCAGAGTGCAGAAGAGTGTCATAAGAAAACAGGAGCAGTTGCCTCATCTACATTTATAAATGGCATCTGCAGCGCTGCCTACAAGTCAAGAAGAGATTACCCAGTTAAAGCAGTACCGTGTAGAAGTCAACATTGATTGATTTAAACCTCTCCTACACAGACTGTCTTTTTGTGAGAGTTCATTCTGACAGTAGATTAGCACTATCCTGTTCAGTCTGAAAACAAGATTTATTTTTATACAGATTTTAGCATCGAACCAGGACAAAAGTGCTGCAGGGTATGATTGTGTGTGAATTAAATTGGACTGTGCTTTTTCTGAGCTGAAAGCAATAGATGCAGGTTAGCCAGGGCTCTGATAGTCCCTTCTGCGAGGGGTAAGATTAAAGTCACGATCTAGATGTTATCACAATTTGAGTTGTATTTTTTGTCTTACACAGTAAACTACTGCTATCAGTACCTTTTTCACAAAAAATTCAGTGTCTACCCAATCCAACCAGTGTTCATCATCATATTTAATGCTATTTACTATTATTTTTATTTATTTGAACACTGGCATTTTTACAGTGAAAAATGACAGGGAAAAACAAAGCATAAATAATAATAATAATTAAAGCCGCAAGCGGCGTCGAACGGCCCTCGCTCTCCGCGACCCACTGCCGACCTCCGAAAGTGACCCCCGCATGGGCTTCACCCATTGACTTTGTTCATTTGGAGTTATTTTAAGTATGCCGGTTTCCTATCACATATCTATATGGTAGATTTGTGGTCTGTAGGACAAGTGTGATTGTGCGAGAGTGTTTCAGTGCACTGCAAGGTGTGTAGGATGTGGCGCTATCGCGCCCACTGTGTCATGTTGTGTTTCTACTCTCTGGAAGATGGGGGCGCTATCGCGCCCACTGTGTCATGTTGTGTTTCTACTGTCTGGAGGATGGGGGCGCTGTCGCGTAATTTCCACACTTTTTACTTTGTTAAGTTCTATCTCTCATTAGTTCAGTGTGATTCACATGTTGTCCTGTCCCACTCC
>JAVQKC010081587.1:0-45611 GCA_036025475.1 Philypnodon macrostomus | reverse complement strand
GTAGCTTACCATCATCAGGTGTGACTGTGGAGTGAATGAATAATACAAATATGTAAAGCGTCTTTGGGTATCTTGAAAAGCGCTATATAAATGGAATGTATTATTATTATTATTATTATGTTTAGTGAGTGCTCGTGTTTTTCTGATTTGCTTCCTGCCCTCCTGTGTTTCTCACCGGTTTGATTACCTGCTACGCCCCCATGTGTTTCCCCTGTGTCTCGTTGTCTCTGTATTTAGTCCCTGTGTTTTCACCTGTTCTGTGTTGGTGCATTGTGTCTGTGTGTGTTCGTGTTTGTTTGGTCCCTCATCATGCGTGTTCCTCTGTTCCCAGTTTCAATTTTGCAATGGTGTAATGTGTATAATGGAATAATTTGCTGTGTAGCTATACATTGTCCATACAATACAGTACATTGGACATGTAAACATTTCAAGAGCATTTTGTTGGACACATTGAAGTCAGTCCAATCACACAGTGACGTTCTCTTTCCTGACTTACATAGTGATACAGGACAAAAAGAAGAAGCAATTACTACCACTAAATATTTTTTTCACTATTTTAAAGTCCAAGTTATAGAGCAGCTTTAAGCCACAGAGTTGAGATTCACAGTCGAGGCTGTTAACTCAAATATATCTCAGGGTCACACATTAAGAATTCTCTTCAGTCTTACCATCGCTGCTGTTGAAGAAGAAGCTGTAATTGGCGTAAATACGCTCTAATTAAAAGGCTAGAGTTCCTGTGATGTTTTTCCACCCTGCCTGCCTACACACATACATATAGTGCAGAAATTGCAGATTTACAGTACACCGTAGTATTTGTTAATTACCAGCATTTTTTGAGGAGAAACGAGAGGGCTGTAGAACAGCAGATGGTGGTTCCTCGGGGGTTACTCTTCACTTTCTCATTGTGCTATGTTTGCAGACATGAGCCGCCGAAACATCACACTTAGGTGGTACGGTTCAGCAGTGTGTAGGAAGAAGTGCCGCTGCAATGATCAAACTGTCAAATGAGCCATGATGATGGGCTTGGTGATACATTGGACTGTCTTCAGACTTGGACGCTGTAGGTTTTCTTCATCAATCCAGCCCTCCCCCACATCTCCCAGTCCTTCTCCCTCAGGCTGAACCATTTGAAACTCACTTCACAAGATGTTTTAAGATGTATTGAGGTGGCTCACGTTCACTGTTTGGTAGACTACATTATAGTATTATGTCACTAATGACTTCATTTACAGGGGGAACTAACAAGCTGGAAAACAGTCCAACAAAGTACAACATTCTATTGCTCAGCACTGCTTTTGCTGGCAACACTTATGGTAGGTAATTATGTCACTGCTTAAGTCAATGTGTAATTGTTATTTCTATTTATGTGCAGAATACAAACTCTAGACTGGTCAGCCAAATTTACACCAAAGTGTAAGCAATAAGTAACTGAATCACTTTCAGTTTTAATCAATGGGATGTTCACACCGGGCATGTATTTCACATGTACGCCACTCAGGATAGGATTAAAACGTATTTCAGAGCGTATCTGCTGCGGCTCCTCGGCAATCTCCCGAGCTACTGCCGGGTGTACAGGAAGTATAGGCATGGAGTTAAGAAAATAAACTTCCACTACACTTATATTTTTTTTACCAATAAAGGCATGGAAGCACGTAGCAGTGAAAATGAAGCATCGCTGTATGAGAGAATTAAGTTCATTTATGACCCCAGACACGTATTTTATGAGGATTATAAACAGAAAGAGAAGGCATGGGACTAGATAGTGACAGCTTTTGGGGGTAAGTCAATAATTACACTAGTGTGAATGAACTTTAGAGGCTATTGATAAGTGATAGGTTTAGCTGCAGACATGTCCCAGTGTTGCATCCATCTTGTGAAATAGGTTTAGTCGACAGATATATATATACTGTATGTAGACAGCAGTCACTTTAACCTGCCCAGGTTTGCCTCTGCCCAAGGACAACAGATGAAAATTAGCTTGTAGCTATCTCTGGTCTGTGCAATATATGTATTGTGCAATGTCCCTGTCAAAAAAATAAATAAATGTGACACTGCAGAAACATGTCTAATTACTTCACAGTGTAGCTTTTGTTGAGTCGCACATAATACATTCTACTTAAGTTACACCTCCGCGATACTCCCTGGTGTAAATTTGGGGTAACTTTTTTCTACTCTACACAAAGATGGTCTGGTCTCTCATTGACTGTATTCAATTTCAATGGCGGAGTTTATTGATGTATAGTAAACCATTCAGAAACACTAGACATGGCACTATAATGCCACAGTTGGCCAAACACAACTTGTCACAAGTCACATTAGCAAAGTTTGTATATGACTGCAAACAATGCTGCTGCGGCTCGTAAACGGCTCGCAATTGGTTTGTCCACAAAATCGCAGAGAAATTATTTGCTATGAGCAAGGGACCAGATCCCACTTTTGAAAAAAAGAAGCATGAATAGAGAATATACGTTGTAAACTAAAACTGCACACAAAACTCTGTAGGGAAAACATCTCTTAACTTATACATCAACAAATCAACAGTCTAGTCAGCCAACATGCTCAGCAGTCAGTGTCAGCAATGAGACAAGGCCATAATCCAATTCTGTTTTTTTACACAGCATCATGCCTTTACCTTTGACAGCATGATTGATGTGTATGTAAATGTGTTTTGAGGAGGGCTCTGAGCAGCTATTTAAAGCGGACATTTAGAACTGCCCTGTCAGAGATGAGAAGAGAACAACCGTGAGAGTGGAATACAAAATCAAGACAACTATTGATCCATAAATGAACGAAGATGGACACTAGACAAGGCATTGTGTATCTTTGGAGTATCACAAAGGCAGTTTGACAGTTTCACATGGGAATATCCACAAGAAACAAGCTGGAAAAGGTTAGCGCCTTTTCAAGTGGCCACTATATTGTGCTCTCGCACACTTGTCCTGTTAATCCCTTTGCCATTCGGAGATTGAATAGACAACACTCTGAACATCGAGGCAATAAACAAATAGCACGTCTCTATTTGGTGCAGGGTGAACATTTCCATCTACTTGTCCTTCTGTGAGCACCAATCCTCCCTCCCAAGATTCTTCCGAAATGTCGCCACTAAAGTTAAACAACTCCCGGGTAACAATAGGTGACAGTTACCTCAAATCTTCCCGCCGGTTTCCACAGCAACCGAGGGAGAGGTGCAAAAGGGAGGATGCGAGGTGGTAACAAGTCTCGTCACCATTACTCATGCACACATCCTCTGTTGTAGGAAGCTATCAGTCACTACACTCCAATATTTCAGTCATTCGCCTCTGTCAGTGGCACCAGTAATTTGTTTGCATATTGTCAATCTACCATCTAAAACAGCAGGGTGAATACATTTATTTATGATTGACATCGAGGTCGGCGTCAAACCAGACAGAATAGATTATTTTTGACACAAGCACACTTCTTCCCATTGTAATTTGACTCCTGAAGGAACAAGAAGTCAGACATTCCTTCATTTAGATCACATTAAATAAAAAAAGTATTACATTATTTAAAACTAAACCAGTGCTTAAATGATGTTCAAGGTAAGACTCATTTCTTCTGCAGTGATTAATACCCAGTACTGGTTATTTTAACACTACTAAATAGAGTCTTCTCCCACTATGACAGTTGCATGTCAGCATAACATCCTGCTGTGACATAACAAGCTCAAAGTATACTGTATGCAAACTGTGTTGCTAACTAATTAAAAAGATCCTTTCAAATCCTTTCTTCCCAAAAAGGATTGAGGACAGAGACTTGAAAAAAGATGTTTATGTGACATGTTTCAAAAAGAGGAGCCAGACAAATGAGAAACACTTTCCTTTGATGATTGGTGTTGATTTGGTTTTTCTAACAATAGGGACTCCAGTGTGAAAATGTATTCGTGAGAACTGGAGAAAGCATTTCCTGAAACATGTTTCACGACCATTAGATGGCATCACACAATGAGACACAACCAAGAACTAACCACCACAGTTCTTAATCGAAGAAGAACCAAGAAAACCAATTGTGAAATAAAATGTTACAGCATGGCAAAAAAGGGGTTTGGGTGGGACAAATCAAAAACTGTGTAGGATTTGGGGCTGAACGGAATACCAGCATATTACAATAACTGCAGAGCCACGTAACCAAATCTGGACTATTGACCTAAACCAAAACCAGGCCAATGCTGTCGTCCCTGACAGGAAGGTGTATATCGGCGAAACGCTCCCATACGTCTGACACAACTGCTATGGCACCAACGGGACCTTAATTAGACATTGTATGATTTCTAAGGGTTTTTATAATGTTAACGAGCAATTAAGAGGCGATTCAGTTCATTTACTATCCACATTTATGGATAGATCCAAATACGACTGTGTATAGTCTTTACAAAGATTGGTTTGAAAAAGATGAGCTATATAGTGACGGTTAGAATATTGTAGGAGTGGTACGTGCGATTTACTATGTGAACTGTATAAACACATTGCACGTCCAAACAGGTTGCTCACGCTATTTGGGGGAGCTGTTGATGGACACTAGTTTTTGACTGGGTATGTTCGGGAGCGTCATTAGATAGGCCTATTTATGAACCAGAGGAAGTGTGCGCTTTTTTGACAATGGTCCCTTATGTCTCACAGTCAGTCAGTCAACTGTTTATGGATGTATAGGAGAGAGCTGTTTGATAAAGATGCTGCAGTTTTGACATTGACCTGAATATATTTTGTTTTTCTATCAAAGCAATGCATACGTTTTGAAGTGCGATGGAACGAGTTTAAACAGGTTCAGATCATGTGTCGGGTTGGTCAAAGCGCGCTTAGAACAGACAGCAGGCTGGAGAGAACTTTATGATGCTCTTGACTCCATGGTGCTGTGATCACGTAAAGACCGTGCCACTCTTTCTTGTTCTTCACGTGAAGATTTTAGGATGTGGGACAGACGTAGAAGCCCATTGTAAAAGGAAAGGCGGCAGTTCATAGGAGCGAGATAGAAGAGAAAACCTTCCAAGACAAGCTGCAGACCTCCAAAGGTTTTAATTGGCTAGTAGTTTGTTAGCAAAAAGAGAAAGGACATTATGATGTTGATAAATAAATCCGTTGTGCTTCATGGTCCAAGACAAGATCAAGTACAAATGTGCCCTGAGAACCACATGGAGACTCTGGTGAAAAGCAGGCCGCAATCCCTTTCAATTTGGCCAGTGTGCCCCAGTCCTGTTAAAGGCAATTGACTGGCTGAACACAGGCACTATATCACAATATGCAGGTGCGCAGCGAGCAGGCAGAAGAGAGGCGGGAGACATGGCGCCTTAGGAGAAAGAAGCAGACCCTGGCATCCATCTCTCTCACACTTAGGCTGGCGTTCAACCATAGGACACACACACACACATACAGGAGGCTATAAGGCTACGTCCAGGGCGAGCAAGGAAACGAGAGGTGAGAGAGGACAAAAAATTGCACCCGTCACTTCCTCATATATTTCCTTTGTGCTTTTCAAGTTAAAAAAAGACAGAGTGAAAGAATAGACCAAATGTGTTTGTGCAGAGGTGGAAAGTAACACGAGACTTTTATTCAAAATGGCCGTCATGCATTTTGTCTTTCAAGTATAATATTTAAAATAATGATAATAATGATGACTTTTAGCTATGTAGGGCTTTTTAAAGTACCCAAAGTGTTTTACAGCTGAACCCAATATTAATTCACTCAAGAGGTGGTGAACTACCACCTACTAGCCACAACTGTCGTGGGACAGACTGACAGAGATGTGGCAGCCATACCACAACTTTTACCTCTCCAACCAGCTCCAAACAGACCAATCCCTCTAACACACTCATAGGCATGGGTGTAGTGTCTTTCCCAAGGACATAATGGCAGTATGAACAGGAGTCGGAATTGAAAATCCTCCTTAGCGGTTAGAAGGTGGTTACTATCCAAGCCACTGCAGCCATAGAAGTATTACTTGTTTTACCTTGGTTTTTCTGTCTAGTAACCCGACAGTTCTAGGTGCAGGTTCACTACTTTACTTGTACATGCTGCTGAAAGCTTGGAGAAGAGCAAGTTGTTAGTGTTGTGTAGATGCTTTTGTAGGCGTGGGGGAGACTGGTTGCTTGGCTGAGACTGTTTGTTATCAAGAGACTACAGGTCCCTGGGGCGTCCTGAGCTGCTGGCCCGCATCAGAGGGGCAGAGCCTGTGGGACGGACCAGTTAAAGCCCATGCCTCAGGATGTGTGAGAAGCCAAAAGACCGGTAAGAGCAGAACTAGGCTGAAGAGGTTACAAGTACCACATAAAACATCAAATTTACCCAACCAATGTATAGATATTCCAAGGGTTTTCCCATCTATGGTGTAATTAAGCACCAAGTCTCCAAGTACTTCAACTAAGCTATATAGATAACACAGTGTAGCGTATAAATCTCAGCTCTTCAGGTTTCACGGAGAACGTTGGTGAGTGCTGAACTCCGAGGCCCTCCGACACACTCTTGCGTGTTAGAGCATAAAGCATTCATGGCCTCTCATCCACTTGAGCTCTGAGAAGAGCTCATACTACAGGTTTGGGTCAAGGACTTCAGTCATGCAAAATCTGATCCGGTTCATTACATTTTCATGATGCACAACTGTTGAGTGTAGAGGTACATTATATACAGTAACTGCAGGCAAAAGGATAAAGATTCAGCAGGTCTGAAATCACAGTGTTTAACCAGGATCTGTCAGTCATGTGTGGCTCTGGGCACTGGCTTATCAGTAAACAGATGGCTTGGATCAATTCTCTGTATCTGGAATTCAAAGTCATTTAACCCTGTGGAAATGTATAGCTATATGCAAGCAGTGAATCAGCTCCCAGCCATGCAATACAGTGTAGTGTCCAAAGTCGAAACGAGAGAGAGGATCAGTATGAAGGCATGGTTTCACATATCCTACGAACTACATTTGCTGCTAATTGGCTTCTCAAAATAAGAAGGTTTAGGTTGCCCATTATACAGTTTTTTTAATAAACAGATTGATAATTGACCAAAGCATATTTGAAACATGTATCATTATCATTCATAATTATATTACTGAACTTCATACTTTAAATCATACGGGTTGCATTCTACAGGATTCATTTACATTATAGTTATATAAACATTTAGTCCTTGTGCATTTAGAAATCCACATTATTGTAAGGCAATATAAGGAAATAAGGCAATATACTATAAGTGGATCAATCAGAACGGGATCTGGGTGCTTAAACATCGCAAGAAAGGACGAATGCCTTAGTGAAGGTGTGTGCTCAGTTGTTATAGGTAGGGCTGCATGATTTTGAAAAAATATCTATTTGTAATTTTTATGACAACTGCGATTGCAATTAGATTCACAATATTGTTTTTAAACCCAAGATTCACACAAGACACAGCACATTTTAAACCTGTCTGGAAGCATTAATCTTTGAAAGAAGACTGACGCGCTTGTTCTTCATCCCTAACAAATTACACATTACATTGCTGAGCCAAATACACACCTGAATAGGGCAAACTTTATTTGCTGCAAGTAACTTTTGACAAATTGCACTACACATCCTGTAGTTGTATAGCGACATGCTATGAGAGCGAGCTGGAGCGCAGTCATGTAGAAAGAGAATGCTGTTACTGGAGTTATTAACAGGCTCCTGTGTTTCCCTCCTCTCAGCTGAGCTATTCAGAGCATAGCGTCCTCATCTGCCATAAACACACGCCGACAGACAGACAGACGCAGCAGACGGACTCACCGCGCGGCCCGCTATGTGTATGCTGTAATATGTTTTTGCCCATTTACAACAAATTAAGTTTCCTTCAAAGTGAATTTCAAGCATGGCTGCCTTTGGAGGACGAGCAACTCTCTTTTCATTAATTTTCATTCTTTTCGCCCTGAACAAATGATCTACTGTACAGGCGTTAGGCTGTTGTTTTCTCCCTCCTGTACGCGCTCTTTCCCACTCGCTGGTAAATTTAAGCTTTGCAAAGGAAAGCAATTACACTGTCACAAAGGTGTATTCTGATTTATTAAAAGCCCTGAACGCTGTCTGTTTTGTCGCTCCTTTGTGTCCGTCTGGGAAACAGAGTGCTGACACCCAAATGAGATGGACTGAGTGCTTCCTGCACAGTGTTCCATCCTCGGAGTCATCTCGGAAGCAGACGGAGTGAATATCCTTTGGCAGAAAAGGACGGCTAGACCGCTGTAATGCTGCTGCAGGGACGGGAATAGATTTGCCTAGGAAAACTGAGAGGTAGCACAAATAAACAAGAACAACTCAAAGGGCGTAGACCTCAGCAAAGACATTGGCTATATCCTGCAGTAATACTAATATGGTGCCCAGGCATGGACTGCTGAGCAACTAGTTTAGGGGTAAATGCTCTATCAAGAAAGCCACAGTAGTGCATTAATGCTAGTCATTGTAGTCAGTATGTGTATTTGGCCCTACGATACTAAATACCACCACACACACTATGACAATCAGAGGTTTCTAACCTTGAAAAACAATTAGAAAGAAAACAGGGTATCTGTAGGTTTTTGGCTGAAGTGCCAACTAAAGACCACTGGGTTTGCTGCAATTGTAAAATAATATAATTTTTTAAGATGATTTTTAAATTCGCCAAACCCAAAACCCGCCCACTCAGTTTGATATTGCCACATCATAGGTCTACAACAACCAAGGTAACCATGTTTCTAATCTTGCCAATACAAAAACAACCAATAAGGCAAAAACATAATCCCACAGGCAGGGGTAAAAATGGGCAATCAGAAGAGAGCTATGTCTTGTGAAAGCTCGGTTAAACAGACATTTTCCTTCCTTCTAATTTTCTAAGGCTCGGTCTTTAACTCTCCACCAACTGTAGAAATGAGCAGCACAGAACTTTTCATTATCTATTCATGCAAAGCCCGAGATGAGGAGAGACTGAAGGAGAATAGAGACAGTGAGACGAAGCCATTAAGTGTGAATAAGTTCCAATTTTCAAAATAAATATTATCTCTGTCTGAGTAACCCGAAATCTGCACTGGTATTGTGCCAACATTATAATAGGGGTCGTCGCCGTGTGAACAATCCATTTTGGGAAGCCTCACCTGTGACACTTTAATCTATTTATCTCCATATTTCGGCACAGACTGTTGACCCGAACTGTGTAAAAAAGTGCAGAGTTGAACACACCACAGGCATACAGACACCCTTCTTTCACATTATAACAACCGTACCAAATGCATTTCCTCCAATCTCGCCCTCATTACCACTTTGTTGATGGGCACAGAGATGGGAGAGTGATGCATAGGTGGGGGACCCGTAATAAAGCATTCAGTTATCTTGGGGGAACCATTGGTTGGAGATAAGAGGTTTTCCGGCTACTATAACGTGAAGGCATAGATCATAAACCTGCTTATCTGCCGCTCCCTCCAGACCAGCCTTCCTCAGCATTACAGACTACACTGTCGGTACAAAGCGTCTAAAAGAATAAGGGTCAGTTGCTAATGAAGTGAACAAGAAAGCGGCACAAAAAACTCAAATGTTGCCAAGAAACCTGCAAAGATACAGCGATGACCTTTCCTTCTTTGAGAACATTTCCCACAGTTACGCTACCGTAGCACTGAAGGCAGTGATTAGCATATTATTAGGCAATAAATAGCCGGGCCCTTTAATCTAGATACTTGGCCGCTGCCAAGGAAAAGCGCAACTTCTCCAAGGCCAACGGAGAACTATTTATGACAAAAACATAGCAACGAAATGGCAAAGAGGTAATACAAGAAACACAAAAGTTAACAAGCAGAAGGAAAACAAGTGCAAAAACTTTATTAGAAATGGGTTGAGGGAAGGAGAAAGTGAAAATTGAATTTCCAGTCACTGATGTAGTTGCTTGCATTTTTCTTTTACATTTTGTTATTTCAAATGTGTTTTTTACTGTTTGATGTTTAGGCCACAGCTAATGCATTCATGAACAGTCACAACCACTAAAGGAAAAAAACAGTCTTATCAGGAGCTGTTTACCTCTCAGCTCGAAGGAATGCAGTTTACTCGTTGGAGTGTTGCCGACTCGCTCCTGTCTGTCCTTACTATAGGCTAACAACACTACACAGCCCATGTCACCAGAATATTAAGCTTACATTTCTAATCTTCAGCTGAGATTCATCTGTCCTATTATGTTTTCAGTTTGCAGTATTACCTCATGATAAATTGCAAATTGTCTGTTCATGCAGTGGTCTTTGATGGAGGTAGTCAGCAGCTGAAGGGCTCTCTAATCCAATCTGCCATTCACACAATAGCTCCAATGTCAAGAACCAAGCTTTCAGAGTACTCTGCCCATTTACTAGTTTAAATTAATTAAACACAGCACTTGTTATGTACAAGCACCATGTGGAAAGCCTATGAAGTGTTTAGTGATAACAACAGTGGTGGATTTAGCAATTTCGGGGCTCAAGGCGGACATAGGCAGGGGGCCCTCTGTATTTGCCGCTTTTTACGTCCTACCATAAGTTCTCTTGATTGTCAGCTCATAGCAACCAGATGTACTAACCATACAGAGCTATTTTACCATATTACGTTTAATAATTACCATGACGTGTTTATTTTGGGTTTCATTCATGGGGCCCTGGAAGCTTGAGGCCCTAAGCAGCTGCCTACTTTTGCCTAATGGTAGTGCCGCCTCTGGATATCAAACAACCAGTCTCTGCAACTTACTGTTACAAATTTCACAGAACTAAAGACCAATTCATACTCCACGAGAAGCAAGAACTTTCGTCTCATACCTCAGGCTATGAGAACAAGAAAAAAGTTTGTTGGCCACTGTATGTCAGCCCTGTAACTGGCCACCCACCTATGGCTCATAGTTACTGGGTAAAAGTGGAAGAAGATAAATTAATTAATTAATTTAAATCCATGACAAAAACGTAACTTAACTGAAAGTTAAAATCTAGATTGTAGGCTGTTGTAATGTATTTTTAAGCTATATTATTACTTTTTTTTAATAATACATAATAGGCTGCTTTGATATTGGAGGAAGCATTTGGGTCAAAAACAGATGATTTTTGTGAGGTCATTCAATTTGAAAACACTTTTTAATGTTCACAAATGTAATTTAACAGCAGCTGACCATGACTACTATCATAATTGGTAAAACACGTCCATAAAAGGCTATACTGTAAGAAATGCACTGCTGAAATACCAAACGTTATCACAAATAGCCCATGTTTAAAGGTCTCTTATTAACATGACAGCAGCCAGTGACTGGGTCGTGGCATGTTCCTGCATCAGTTTGCCTGTAGCCGGTCAGTCCGGTGTGGCTGCTGACCTTCTCCTCTCTCTACAGCTGGAGTGGCTATTGATTGGATCTTGGCACACAGTGTACAAACATAGAGATAAGGAGCGAGCGAGAGGCAGCCGGGCAGATACAGCTGCAGTGCCCACTCCACTTCCTCCTGCTACAGACACACACCAACAAGAGGGGAAAAAACTGTAAAACTCCTAGACTCTACTCCCACTAAACACCCACACAGTACCTGATAGCAGTCAGTCAGAGTTAGGGATAAACATCAGTCACAACAAAAGTCTAAGTAATGTGAATTTGAGGTAGTTCACAATATTAGACATAGCTCCAACAGTCAAGTTCACGCAAAGTCAATAGTAATAAATATGATATAAATGAAGGTAACTGCCACTGATTCCTGTTATGGCCCCTTTTAGAGTTTGTTTTTGTCTAATTCCTCCATTTTCCCTCTGTGTGAGCCCTGGCCTGTGACTCCAGCCTCCGGCCAATCCTTGGTTTCCACTTTCAGCTGCCACTCCCATAAAAGCCACACCCGTGTGCCACTCCAGGCTGCTGGGATTTCATGTGAACAGCATGGCCCTTTGCACTGTCTCTTGTTGCCATGTCCCTTGTGTTCCTTTTGTGACTTTGTTTGGTGAGACACTTGTTAGTCACTTGTTGCAAAATTGTGACTTAGTTGTCTTTGATACTTTTTGTTTGATTTGTACATAGCCCTTATTTTGACCCATTATTGTGGACCCCCTTTGTTATCCTTACCTTTACATTCCTTTTGAATTAGGATTTGTCTTGGCTGATTTGTTGATGATGAAAATGACTGTTGTCATTTACATGGAAAATTATGTTGCTGTCTTGCCAGGACTCCCTTGAAAAAGAGATTTGCAATCTCAATGGGACTTTCCTGGTTAAATAAAAAAAAAAAAATTAATAATAGCTTTGGTTTTACCATTAGTTACTTCTCTTCACCCTAGCTGAGCCGGGTATAACAATTCCTACCAAACCAGTCATAGCCACATATCTAAAATCAAGTTGACAAAATGTTTTTTTCTTGGCTGGTCTATATGGCTGCTCAGCTCAAAAATGTGGTAAAATGAAAAGTAAGGAAAGTGGATCATTATCTGGATTCAGGATTTTTTAAACAAGTTTTATTTCAATCCCATAAGAGGCCAATTTTGTCTTTTAGGCCTGTTGTGATAAAGTCATTTTTTTTTATTATTGAAGGACTATATATTGATATTGATGATCAATAAATAGTGACCAGTGGTTTGCAGAACACTTGATTCAGAAAGCTTAGTGGTCAAGTCCCAAATGGCCAAAGATAATAACTTCAACCATAATGTGGTCAGTAAAGGAATAAAATATTACAATTATGATTATGATGCCTTGGTGGTGGCCCGTGCCCTCTGAGAATAGAGAAAATACAGTCAACAAAAAAAAACCTTAGGATGTTTTTTGTTTTCATCTCCAATCTCAATATATTATCAAAATAATTCGGAATATTAACTGAACAGCCATCTACAGGCCTCCCAAGTAACCCGTGTTAAGTTTGATGTAACTTTAAGCCTGGCCAGTGCAATGGTGTGTCCACAGAGGCAGAGGTCTCTCATCTTACACTCCTTCCATCTGGCCTATACAGACGGGGGCCGCGCTGTGTCAGAAGTGACTAATAGTGTCACAGCCCTGCCCTTCCCACGTCGCAGGAAAAATCTCAAAGTGCTGCCTCAGCAACTTCTCTGTAGACAGGGAGCTGAGAAAAAAAAGAAAGAAAAATGATCTGCCAACACTTGAGGTGGCCAAATAAGGAGACTTCAAATCCAGATGGCCAGACGACATGGGACAACTGCACAGAAACAAGGAGATTGAAAGCAGGAAGTCATCTTTTCAAAATGCCTTGTTAGTTTTTGGAGAGATTTGAAGATGTGTTGTCTCTTTGTGCGGGTCTCAGCGGACACGTTGATGCCGCAGGGGGAGAAGGAGATACTGCCAGAGCGGGCCACAAAAGGAAATGTTCAGACAGACAGGACCAGAGAAGAGGCACAGAGACGTGAACCCAGCAGAGAGGAAGCAGGGGAAAACAAAAGCTTCTCTGAACGTGTTTGCATCTTACAATGTGAATGTTGGGAATTTTATACTATAGGACTATGAAAAGTGGTGTTTGTTCGTATTCTGTCAATAGAGCTTATTCTAACAGAGATATTTCAAAAGCATAAATAGTGTAGGTTAAATTTAAAAACCTGCTAAATATCTGGATATGTTAAAATAATTGTATGTTCCTGCCATCATTACTAACATGTTGCCTCAGTACTGAGAGTTAATCTATCAATATGGGCAATGAACTATACTTTTTGGAAGGCAAAATACAATTGTGTAACATAATAGGGCTCATAATGCCTATTTATATGTCACAGTTTCAATCAGTTTACAAGCCTCTTAGCCCCTTGTGGTCATAACATACAAGACCTTCTACTACCATCCACACGATTTCCTTTTGTTTTTTGGTCTGTGGGCTGTTGTTTTCCTGTTTCACCCAGGGATAATCTCAAAATTACAGTGGAAACTTCCTTAATCCACATGTGTAGACCAAAACTAAGAAGGCCTAGAATGCATGATACAATGGCTTCTGTAAATGCAACAAAATGAAATCCAATAGTTATTTTGATTACAGAATAATACAATAATTACAAAATCTCTGGTATTACAAACCAGGGAGTCCCCACCTGCTGCGTGATGCTGTGTTATGCAGGTAGAACAGGTAGAATCCACTCTAAAGTCTCAATTGGCAGCAAAAAATGAAGTGAGAGTGAAGGGAATTGAGAGGCTGATGTGGAAATTATATTCAAATCCTCCTGGTTTGCCCTTTTCATTCACCACAGAACTGTTTCATCTCCACTTCTATCTCCGTCCCTTCATATCTCTAGTTTTCCCCCTCTCAATTAAACAGACATGCATCTCAACTCAAGTGGATTGGTTCAATGCAACACACAGAAAATGACTTCATTCTGCTTTGGTGAACTTAGGTACGATAATAAAAATGTAAATCAATAAACAGCACGGCTCTCATTATGACGAAGAGAAAAGACGCTGACCTTCTTTTTTTTACAGTATCTAAACCTGCCAGTACGGAGCTGGATAGAGGAGATTTGGTTCTGAGGAATACATTACAGAAAACAAATTAGTCAGCATGATAGAAGAATGCCAGCGCAAATGGGCCCAGCTCGCATTTCCATTCTTATGAGATAACTGTACCCATTAGAAAGGTTAAAGCTATGGTGGTGTCCCCTGCAAAGATGCGGCCATAAAAACAGCGGCTATACGTCTTTAAAGTTTGATGCGGCCAAAAGCTCTCTCATCCCGTCTCAGCCCTTCCCCTCTGACCCCCATGTGTGTGTGTGTGTGTGTGTGTGTGTGTGTAGCAGCCTGTGAGAGAAACACACACACACTGGCAGAGATATGGGAGGGTGGGGCTAGGCTGTCTGCCACCTAGGCCCAGAGAACATAAAGAGAAAAATATGGCCATAAAACCTGTCTATGACGATGAATACTAATGCTGCGTCTGTGAGCCAAGGCATGACTGTGTCCTCTCTTTGATTCACCCTATGCCACACAGACGAGTCATATAACATTTTGAGATTAAAACATGTTATATAAAGACAACACAGTTTGAAGTCATCTTAATTAGTATGTCATATTGCACTCAAAGTAGAATCATGTATTATGTTGTATATGGTATGTAATATTGTAGCCTATATATTGTGCAAGGCAGGTTTTTCAGCACCCAATAAACAATCACTGTTGGTGCTTTTAAGATGCCGTTGTCATTCAGTCAATGTTCAGACTCGTCTTACAGCATACTGCATATGACATTAGACTTCAAATACAAACTGCATTTCATAGTCATTCATTCGGTTGATTCCATCTATTTTTGCTGTGTGTGTGTGTGTGCGTTTGGGTGTTTTCACAGAGTCCATGACCAGTTTAGATGACGAACCATAAAGCATTATTTTTTATATTGCATTGATGTTTATGTGGAGGAGGTAATAGGATGAACACCTGCTGCTACCTTAAGTGAAACCAGTGAACACGGGGCAAACTCTATGTTCCCTTGTCTTGCAGCTTATTTCTGGTGTAGAACAACCTGGCACATCAGGGCGAGGGGAGTGGTGTAACTCAGAGACAGAGGTGGAGCTTTGAAAGGCTATATCAGAGGCAGCAGTAGAGCATGTCTGTAATGTATTGATTTGAAACCAGAGTAGTAAGTAGTTAGTAAAGAATGGTTTCTTATTATAAACTTTAAATGAGTTTGTGGACAGCCAGTGTAACCTGACCATATACTATACACATTATACTGTGCATAAGTGAAGCTATATTTTATACACACTAAAGGACAAACTGTAGATCAATTGGCAGTTTTATTAAGGTTACTCTAAAGACAGACATTAAGAATTATTACTCCAACAGTTGAGTTTTATATCTTCATATCCATTTATGGGACATTTCTAAATATTCCTTTATCTGTGTCATTACCCCTGAGTGTGACACGCTTTCTAAATCTAAGACTTCTGTATTTTATAGTCTGTTGCTTCTCATAAATACCAGTACTTTCATGGTGCTGTGCGTGCTGCATGCTTTTCTTGACAAATGTTGGAGGACAGAAGAAAAAGTCGTAATCTCTCAAGCATTTCTAATGAGTTTTTCTCCTACAATTATTTGATAAGAGCAGACAAGACTGGAGGCAGTGTGTATGATACACTGGCTCTTACTGCTGAGGTGAGAGCTCTGCTGATTACACACACTGCATTAACACTGGCACAGCCAGAGGCTTACAGTCCGTCTTCTCAGGAGCAACATTTCTAATAATAACATGAGAGGCTCAAGTCAGCTTCAGCAAGCACACCTAACTTACCCATGTGGTAACACATCCCTCTGCACAGGGTTTCCTTCACTTATGGGGACAATGCAGCCTTGAATACAGCTCCAAAACATATACAGTTCATATTCAGTGCTACCACAAGCTCACTGCATTGTATTGCTCTGGGCAATGCATTTGCTTCTGAACTACCATACATTTTTCTATGCACTGTATATGGTAGGATGAGCCACGTCCTATTGGACTTTATGGAACCTAGTTTTTGTCCATTGGCCCCAAAAGTTAATACAAGTTGTTTAGTATTATGTAAAGGTTAAACTTCTAATAAATCAGTTATCAGTCATGAGTGTTTATCTCTCAACTCACCACGCTGAGTCCCAGCTGCTCCCTCTGCAGGTAGGGCAGGTTCCTTCGATCCAAGCTAGCAAGGTAGTGCTGTAGTCTGGAGTAAGTATATGGGTAGCAGTAGGCAAACTGGTAAACATCGTCTTCACGGTCAAAGCAGAAAGCAAAGGACATGACGTAGTTGCGCCGGTGGTCGGGACAGCGGTAGTAGTACACATTTTTGGGTGGGAGTCTCTGCCTGCAAAGACAGATAAGAGACACACAGAGGAAATAGAAATTGGGATACAATATGTACACAAAAATAGCAGGTACAAAGGTTTAAAGCTTGTGCAGTAAAACAGTGTTGAAAATTGGTTTCTGTGCACCAGATAGGTATTGAGGAGATAAGAAATGTGGCAACCTGACTGCTCTCTGCATTTAGAGAAGTGCTATATTCAAAATCATTTTTTGGGTGGTAATCTACACTGGAAAAAAGTAAAACGGTACACTTCTTTTTTGCAGTATTGTGCAGTAATCATTCACACAAAAAAAAATCATCTCAGTTTACTTAATTAGATCAGTCCAACTAGAAATATGTGAATTCAACTCACATGGACTATTTCACATTTCGAGATGCTGTATTTTTTCCATTAGCTTATTGCTTCTATCAGCTTTAAACCACACATTCTAGATTGTATTTGAGATTTTTTAAATTGCATCAATGTGAAATAGTCTATGGTAGTTGAATGAATATACAGTATAATCATTATTATAAGTATTTCTTTTTCCCTGAAAAGTTCTTTTGTTTAGAGATCTCCACATGCCTGATGCCCGCATGGTTCTGTAGCTGCTGTATAAATCAATTATTTAAATGTAGAATTTTGTGAAAACCTATTTACCACTTTCACCTTTTTGCCACTTTCCCTGTTTTCCTGTCTTTCTCCAAATCTCCCTTGTCTTGTAGTGTCACTCACCGCCTGGGCCCCTGACAGTTCATGTGAAGGAGACCAAGCGCTGCCATTGCATCTTTGGCGAGTGCACAGAGCAAGCGGGATAAAAGAGAAGTAGAAGATGATGAGTGAGTGGTGCGTTCAGGGTGGGAGTTGGGAGAAAGGTGGAATAAGGAGATAAGAACGAGATGAGAAAGCACAGCAATGGCAGATCCGGACCTGATACGGATATATGGAAAGGTGCAGTGGCAGCTAACAACAGCGGCGTGTAGGCTACTGAGCTAGCATCTCGGGCGCAAGATCAGATGAAGATGTTATCGGCCCTGTGATAGGAATGGGAGCAGATAATCAACAAACAGGACAGACTGCAATGCTTTGAGGCTGACAGAGTGGACTTCTCCCCCATCTGAGTCACCCTGAGACAGAAACACATAGACATTTTATGTGTTTGCACAGCCTAATGTATCAGCTCATGGTCCTGCATCAAAATACATGGTAAATATACTTTAAACTATTCAAACACGCAAGTTAAACAAAATACTGAAACAAAAGAGAAACACAGAGAAGAAAGAAGAAGAAGAACGGAATCTGCATGTGGCGATATCAGCAGAATACTAATGTACTTAGAGGCTAGTATCACCACGCCCCTGTCTGCCCACTGGAGCTCGGGCCAACACTGTCTTCTAGTCTGCTACAAGGAAAAATATTTTGGAAAACATCAAAGTACTTATTTTTAGCTTTGGTCAGTGAATGTTAATATTGATAAGACAGAGATTGTTGAGTATACTATGTGTTTGAAAAAGAGCTTAGTAAAATGTCCAACAAAGGACACAGTACATCTCCAATGACACTCTGTGAGACATACGCTGATAAATGCCTCCCACACTCTGGTGCATTGCTGGTGCCAGGCCTCCAAGGTGCGGGTTAATTAAAATAAGATGACACCTCACCTTTTTACATATCTCCTCACTTGGCTCTGCCCATCCATGCAATCCCAATTCGCCCCTTTTCTCCGTCTCGTCCCCTGTTCTGGGTGCTGCGTGACCTTGCCGCAGACTGGAAAAGTCCTGGCTATTGATTTTAATTACTGCCTGCTTGTCCCATCACAGCATTATGGTTATAGGCCAGAGAAAATAGCTTTTTTGGCTTCACATCGAAAGAGACTATAGAGACACCACAGGATTCTACCTGGAGTTAGGTAATACAGTCACACAAGAATTAAAATGCACAGAATCCCCAGCACATGCACAATAATAATTCACATATTCCCTTTGGTTTTTATCTTAGCACTGGCTGCTCCAGCTCGGCAGCTGGCAATTTGTTTTATCTAAATGGTACCTCCTTTTGCTTCTCCCTGCCCATCTCTTGACGTGGTACAGTGCTGTCGTTCCCAAACAGAATTATCACCGTGTGGGACCAAGGAAAAAAATGAGCAGCTTCCCCCTAAAGATAACGTGCTCACACATGGTTTTACAATTCAGTGATTACAGAAAAACAGACAGGCAATATGCAAAGAGTCAGCCACTGAATGAAAACCGCAAATACAAACATTGTGCCAGCCACATCAAGGTCATTCCTTTGACAGTAAGCAGAGGGACAAGTAAACTAAAAAGGGTCTCATTGCAGACTTAAAGAAGGAAAAGACTAGACAAAGGCCGAGTGCAGCAGACAAACCGAGACACAGACAGATACAAAGGGACAAAAGAGAAGAGCTGCCTTTAGCAAGGTGTCACTTTGCTTACCTTGGCTTTTCTACTTCTGAACCATTGGTAGCTACAAACTCACGCTCTGATACTGATGGCACCGGCTCCTCTCTGAAGTTTGGAGATGAAGGCTTATAAATTGGTAGCTTTCATACATGCGACATCTTGTCTATATTTTTAAATCAATCAAGCGTAGAGGACACGCCAATCACAGTAGCTCGAAGCAATCTCACACACAAAGACAAATACACACACGGGCCAAATGTGCTAGGCCTGACACACACACTCGCTCACCCAGTGCCTTTTATTTTGTCTTGCCTTGTTGTTACTCTCGGCTTGTCAAACGTTTATCCTGCCGACTGTTACGAAGGTTAAATGTCTTCCAATATGCTCACGCAGCTGTCAGGCTCCACAAACCCACCAGCTCATTTAAGGTAAATATTCAGCTCGCTCTACAAACATTTCACGCTGAACGGCGTATTTCTTTACTCTCTCAATGTTACTACAGCCATAACAGAGGCAACATGATTTGGCACTCTAAATGGATCTTATATAGGCTCATTGTTCTCAAATAGAGGCCTGTGTTCTTGTTAGGTAAACTGAAAATACTCGATTAAAGATGGTCAAACATGTGACTATCTATATTGATGTAGATGATTGGGTAAACATTATGGCACATATATTCCACATGCATCCATCTAGCTTTTGGGATGCAAATCAAGTAGCAACAAAGCTTTCAGGGGACACTGTTACTAGGCAACCTAAGCTTTCTTTGTCATTTTGTAGGCCCCGCTCTAAAGTGTATGGTGGTAAAGTATATTTAAAATGTTTGAATCGAGCTGAGGCAAGCCAGGAGAAGGACCATGGAGAGGTCCAAAAGTTACTAAGGCGCTTACAGGGCAGATGTGACAGGACTACAATGACAATGTGGCATACAGATTTTGTTATATGTATTTTTCATTTTAAACAAGGACAATGACCAATGCACAAAGTACATTGCATTGTATGGTTAACCTTTATCAGTACAACTTTGGTAGAGGTCAAGTGAAAATAAAAAGCATTTCTATCTGAATAGTTAGAATTGCTCAGGTCCTGTCAATGTAAAAGCAAACCACAAAAGCTTACAATAGTGTAGGTAGTACTTCAAATCCATATAATAGTATTTCTAAAAGTGCAACAAATGAAGAATTGTATGGTTAAAAAAATGAAGCTTCCAGTTTAAATAAAAGGGTTGCTTCCTGTCTTTGGTGCCCATTGTCAGGTCATCAAATGGTTATCACTGGAGAAAAGGGAGCTGCCTGTAAGGGACCTTTAATGATTTAAAATGCACAACACTTGACTTGCTTCCCATCCAGATTTTTCAAATTAACTAACTATAAGTCCATTCAGTGAGAAAACATATGGCAAATCATTATTGAAAATGAACATGAATGCTAAAGGTTTGAGCTTCACACTATTTGAACTAAGATGTTTGCAGCAAGCATTTGAAATATGGACTTTCCTCGAAGACGTGAGCTGAGGGCTGCACTCCCATGGAGACAACAGACCGTTAGCAGTCCTCTCTAGTCAGAACCAGCTCTCTGATGAGGCTGAAACATGACACACCAGGACACTTTCACATTAAAACACCCAGGAGGCACAAATCCATCAGATAAACTCATCCACTGCTTCCTGTTGTAGACTCGTAAAAACCTCTCTATTGTGTGCTCATAGTGTTCATAGCAGAATTTTACATTGGTTAATTTAATCTCTTAATTTGTTTGCACTTTATGGCTCAGGTCTGGTGTCTTTTACAGAATTACAAAAATATAATTCATGCTGGTTAGAAGAAGTAGTCTGGTGTTTTTTATACGAGTTCACATTGAAGCCAGCTGATGTTATTTCCATAAAACTCAAAATGTGTAAATATGTCTTACGGCCACATCTGAATAAAAGGTTTGATGTTTACAAGGGTTACCTAGTCAGTCCAGAAGTGTGCATTTTATAAATCAGCAACTGTTTCTGCATGTCCTTCAGCAGTCTTTGCCATCAGTAATTATCTACATTTCATCTAAAAAAGCAGCCATTGCCTTATCTTCATGTTGTATTTGAATTTAAATATCTCTCATAAAGCTGAAGATTCAGCGCTGCACATTTTATCCTGTAAATATCTGTAATGTAAATACAACTGAGTGTGCACTGGTTGGCGTTGGTATCTCAAAGTCCTAATCTGTTCCTCTGTGGATCTGATAAAAACATGGGAGATGTACAAGCCTCATACATTTACATGAAGGCTTCTTATCAGCTACAAGGTGCCTTGAATGGAAATATGCATTTGGCTGTTAAGTTAAAAAAAAAATCTTATAAATTTTCACCACACAAAATTAAAAAACAAAATAAAAAGTTGGACCTACCATTGGCATGAAGCTACTCTGATCATCTTAGATCTGTTAGCAGCTATAATCTCGTGGGTCTTTTGGGAGATGTGTAATTAACAAGAAGATGATCAGGTACTCTGTCGCGATGGCGCCACTTCCCCCAATGGGCTGACAGGGCAGGTCCATGTTCAGATGGGACACACATGCACACACGCACACATGCACACACGCACACACACACAGCAAATTAAATGATGATGTCAGTGCTGCACCCCTGGTGTGATACTGGGATACATGTGTGTTTGAGACAGGAGAGCTGTCTATAATTGTATGATGCAGCATTTCCCAGAGTGCAACATTATACTCCCAACACAGTCCAAGTGTGTGTCTAAAGAGTGTGTTAGAAGTGTGTTTAATTGACAGACTGGCGCCAGACGCGACCGTAATCATTCGCACAAAGACAACAGGAACTAAAAGGCTCACAGCCCTATACAACCACCATAAAGGAAACTAAAAGGCAGATATCATGTGATCATAAGATATTACTATTTTCATGAAGGAGATGTCCATTAGCGATGGATGCTACTCTTCACTGCCGCTTAGTCCATCTTTGTTCAGATGTAACTGACTCTTGGTTTACAGTCATGGGCGACTCATCTCCCTGTTAAAGTGATATAAAACACGCACCATAATGCAGCTCTTGTGACCACAGAGATGCTAGAATTTCATCATTTAAGTGCATAAAATTCAGAAAGCAAGGTCATCTGCATACGTACCCGACACAACAAATGTCTGAGTCAACAAGGCTGTGATCTCAGTGCGTTTGACTGGAGCCGTTTACTGAAGTGATGTGAGATTTACCATTGAGTGTGTGGAGTAGGGTCAACACTACCAGATGAGATCATCGTCTGTAAATGTACTCAGGACGGCAACATGGCGCATATGACACACTCTGAAATCAGAGTTTTATCCAATTCCACACAGGGATGACCTCATCTTTATTCCCCGGCAGTAAAATATTTTCAACTAATGTTTTAAATCACATGTACACGCTTTTACTTTCAGACCTGGTTAATGCAGAGTGGATGTTTTTGTACAGTAGCCTAAGATTTATTGGGTGTCAAAAGAATGAGGTCATGATAGCCAGTGGAACAAAAAAAGAATATCTCTCGGACAATTGTGCATAAGTGTCACCTTTCAAACATAGATCTTCATAAGAAATAGATACAGGTTTAATAATAAATAAATACATTTGAGTATCAAAAGTGTTGACATGGGTAAGAGGTCACCCTGAGGTCACCAGTGCAGTCCTAGAGTTTGCGTGTGTAGCTGAATCGTTTTGGTCTAATATTGTGCTCCCTCTCCACCTTCTTATTCCCTGCGGGCCCCGGTGGCCTTGGTGCGGAGATGCCAGCCTGTCTGCTTGCATTTCCCTTGGCACAGTGGTGGCAGCTGGGGGCCTGGCTGCCTTGTCTGCCTCATACTCCCTGCTATATCACACACATATATACACAGTGTCTCATTCACAGCTTGCAGCCAGACTGGTGTCACCATGTGTGCCAGGGGTAGCGGGCTCGGCAGGAGGGAGAGGTGTGGGTTGGGAGGGGCACAGAGTGGGCGAGTCTCAAACAGCCAGATGCTGCCAATTAACTTCTCCGGCCGCCACAGGGCAGTGGGGAGAGAGTCTGGCACCTGTGCCACCCAGCCCCTCCCAAAAACTCACACATGTTCAGCACACAGAGGCATTTATGGACAACGACAGTAGCTCCACTGCTCAGGGCCTGTGCGAGGGATAAGCCCGTATGTCGCCCCTGAAGCTGAGACCTCCCCAGAACTGCTGCTGACCTTTCTTAAATAAAGGGCACTTTTGTGTATAAACAGCAACAGGTTGAGAGCATAAGGATGAGAGTGGATGTGTTTTCCAGGCCAGAAGGTGTTGGTGATTATACTAGACACAAAGAATTACCACCTATTACAGAGAAGGGCCTGTGGCAACTGCAGCCAACACCACAATGCCCTTAAAGTCTCACAATTATTCTTAGCACCACACAGCTGCTGGTAGGGTGTCAGTAATACGAATATAGAACATATATCTACACTGTTAAGAATAACTTAAAATAGATCAACCAAAATAGTGTTAATTCAAGTGTTTCCAGACGTACAATAATTATTGTATTTGTACGATCATTATAGTATTTTTATGATCATTTGGACCTCTGCGAGATGTACGATCAACTCTAAAAATATTATAATTTTATGCCAGTTATTGTCCTGTTAGTGATTATATCTTCACAGTTGTGGTTCACTGTTTATCTGATCTGAAGTCAAATCTAAACTCAGCATTCAGTGTAAAATGAACCTGCTGCCAGATTAAATGAGCGAGCGAGTGGCCATAACAATACTTTATTTACATTTGGGAAAAAACTAAACATAATGCTGCATGCTTATTAGCATAACTTCATTAAGGTGTTCATCCAGAGAATACAACTCTAACTATTAACACTACTGAGAAATGACAATGACATGGACTTAGTAGAATATGTGTGTTATTCATTAAACCACTGTCAAGTCAATTTAAGCACTATAAATTCAGTTTTAGCTGGTACTGAGTGTGGGGCATTGATAATGCTTGTTTTTGTATGTTGCAGACTAGTTTCTAGTGCTCCATGGGCACCTTTTCTATTTGTAGATACAATATTTTTTAACAAAATACAATCATTTCGGGCTGTCAGTACAATCATTTTGGAGTATCTGCCAAGAACTAAAACAACTTCGTTAGTAGGCACTGAATGTTTTGACTTGCATTTCCCTTGGCTTCACCTGTGTAATTAGATAACTCACTGTAAATAGTTTCAAGCTTGAATATAGCAGTTCTAATCCATATAATAAAACCTTTTAAATGCAATTCTACTTTGCATCTAATCTTTACTTACTTTATCTTTAAGTGTGCATTCAGTCGAAAAACAATCTATCACAGGGGTCACTTATTCACTGTGTTTGAACCTTAGCATGTGTGACCTGAGAGAGTGCACCAGAAAATCATTTGTCTTTCACACAGTTCATTTTGGAAGAATCAATATTTGATTCAGCCTCGCACAAACAAATAGCAAGTCACATAAGTGAAAAGGAAACTGAAAGTCCTGTGGCTTTTGGGAAAAGGATGGATGTGTAGCCTTGTGCAAGGCATTTGTCAATATGAAGTTCACCGTCTGACACAAGAGAAATATTCTTCTGATGAAAGGATTTCTGCAAGCTCATGAAAAGAGTCAGTCTCATACAAACTGCAACTTTGCATTATTCCAAAAGGAAGTCCTTGGTTGGGTTATATGTGCAGTATTCAACATTAGCATCAACAAATTAAAAAAAAACTACTTTTACACCACAACACACAAACTCATCGGGGATCCTGTCCATCAGATGAGTGCTCCCTCGCCGCTCTGACTGACAGGTCACTTGTCACAGAAGTAAACGGCAGAATATTTTACTGCAGATTGAACAAGGACAGAAAGATAGAGAGAGAGACGCAAATAGAAAAGGAGAGAAATTGCTCCATTACACCTGGGAGCTAAATCATTCGATCCGCCTGAGATCACAAAACTGCATTTACATTTACACACATGTGCGCTCTGACTGACACATGTTTGAGAAGTGCTTGCCTTGTATCCTTTTGAGCCTCTAGCACACACAACGAAGATCCACATTCACACTTATAAGAAGCCTCAAGGCCAGATCAATGTTGGGGCTCTGCTGATTAGCCTTAATTAGTGAAAAGGGAGCCATGGGAACAAAGAAAGATTATGACCTTTTTAGCTGTCTGCAAAACTAATAAGACACATTCACATCATATCATACCGAACTGAAATTGTCTAAACACATCCAAAGCAGCTTCTCATAGGAACCGTATGCAAATGGATCACAGAGGGAGAAAAACAAACCCCCAACACATAATTGACTAGCCCAATGTTTTTTTGTCCGTGAATGGCAATTTTCACTCTCCTGTCGAGTGCATGCTGATTATTCTATCAGACAAACAGAGGAGCGCGGACGATGAAAAGATTGGCAGCGTCTCACAAGCCGGTGCCGGGGAAATGGCCTGTCGGTCTTTTTGTCTTTCACATTTTCTCTCTTCCTTTTCTGCGGATGTGTGAGTCAAATACCACTTGTCAGACGAGTGCTGTTTGGACTGACATGAGATAAGAACGCACCAACGAGACAGTTATTCCTCAATGCGGCTGCAGCAGCACTGGGAAAATGGGACTGGGATGGACAATAATGCATGAGATAATACAGAGATCAAAGCACAGCCAAGCATAAGTACATTCACTGGCCAGTTTATTAGAAATACCTGTTCAACTGCTTGCTAATGCAAATAGCTAATCAACAAATCATGGGGTATTCAGCATGTTAAAGACAAACCTATTGAAGTATAAACCTATTGTTGGGCTGGTCTGAGTATTCCAGAAACTGCAGATCCACAAGGGAAGATTTGTTCTTAATAGTTTATCTTTAGTGAATTAATGATTAAATTGGAACTAATAATATCTTTACTATTGCAGGATACACACAGTTCCTTGTAAAATGTTGTAAGCATGGGCTATTATGGGCATTTACATTTTGAGAAGGTTAGACTGAAAGCATATAGTTCAGAGACAACTGCTTTTATTTATCTAGTGACTAGAAAGCCACATTTGTTCAAAGGAAATGTACAGATATCAAACTGTAAATGATTAAACATAAATTATATTTAGTTGTATACAACACATATTTTATATTGATACAAAATGAGACAGTGTTAAGCCATGATTTGACAACATTAGCTGAGGACTAGCTACTGGTGGAGGAAGAGAGCCTTGAACTGGTGCTCGCTGTGAGGTGGTGGCTTTTTGAAGAGACTGCACAAAGGCAGAGGCTGAATGGAAACTCTTTGAGGATTAAATTTCCAAGAAATTGATTCCCGCCTTAATCAGATGGGTGCCACGAGAAGCAGAAAGGGTTAATGTGAATAGACTGCTGTTGCATTTATTACATTTCCTCACTTCTAGTTTTGCTCACTCGCTTACACACTGAAATGAACACACTGCCATGCAAGCACACACAAAGCGATTATCACCAAATGTACGTACGCCGCTCGTAGCTGCTCCCACAGGGAAACTAGCTGTACCACTCCTCCACTCTCATTTCTCATTGTCTGCTTATGATGCCCCATGTGTGCACACTGACTTTCATTTAACCCATTCAAACACACACTCACATACATGGATGATGTGTTCCTCTTCGCTGAGTTTTTCTTACATTTATGCATGCACACACAAACACACACACACACACACACAATACACTCATAGTCACAGTCAAGTATATTGCATTAAAGTGACCAACAGCAAGGCGTGTCCCCACAGGCTACAGCAGCTTTTTTCTCTGTTGGTGCAACGCCAAGTATTATCACATTTATAGTGCCACATTTGCCTCTCGTAGCAATACACAATACTACTTAGACATATATATCTGTAAAAAATAAATGCTTTTGCTTTGCACAGTGACCCACAGCCCCCTCGAGACTATTACAGATGCAGCCCAAGGACACCACACAGCAAACAACAAAAACCCAGCTCCTTGGTAGCATTACTGTTTCACATCTTATCTGAAAGGGCATATAGCATATTGACTTTTGAACCAAGAACATAGGATCTTCTATTGTAAATCAACTCATAAGGCAGCACTTCAAGTATTTGTAGAAAAAGCATCATCTCTTGCCCTTAAGCTCACTGAGTCAAAAGTTAAATTAAACATGATGTTCCCGCAACATCATCTCATGCCTGTGGCGCTTACACTACAACTGCAGCACTGCCCTTTGCCTTACATCTCCAAGCCTTCTGAGTTAGCATGTGCGCAGTGTTGAGTGTGTGTGAAGATGCGTGAGTTGATTGATGTGTTCCAGGGCTGTAGCGTGATTGAAACACCTCCTCACCATAAAGCTGTCGTGCATGTGATGGAGTCGCCGGGTCATTTTATGCATCACACCTGTCCCCCGCTTCCCTCCCCGAGCTGACACCCAATCAAATAGGAAAATGGGCATATTTGTTTTCCCGGCCTTGGAAGGGGGGGCATGCACAGTTGAATTTTTGTGTGCATATGTGATGGAGGAGAACTGAATGATGATAAAAGACAGGAATACATTATTTTGTGGTTTTGAAATTTAAACATTTATATAGTATTTTTTAGATGTATTGTATAAGTATACGAACTAACTCACACCACCAAATAATCAAATTTAATATCATGAAGTTTTTAAATGCAAATATATTATATTAGGAAGACCTATCTGCTTATGAGCTAATCAGCTTATCACCCATCCTTAGGGTTTAGTACAACAAAAGGCAACATTAGCTCATAGGCACTCATTACATCATGCTCTGCAGATGACAAAACATGAAGAAGGTGGGTGTCAATTTACAAAATCTACCTAATATGTGGCCAATGAGTGCATACCAGAACTGGAGAATGTGTCTACATTTGTTTAATGTTTATGATTTGGTCAATTTTATTTGAATATACACTATATACTGTTCTGTATATCTGGTGTAATGCCCTGTTTAGGCTTTGCAGCTCACAAACATTCATCACATGTTCACCTCTGCGTCCTCCTGTAGTGGGCAAGACTGACCCCACTTTTTATTCAGTTAACCGTGGGTTTAAACCATCCTCACAAAAACAGGTCGACCTACACTCAAAAATAAATATATAAATAAAAAAGAGGAGAGACCCTGGTTGATTGCGTAGTATTTGAGACTGGCAAGACAAATGACATCCATTCCTGTTCGGTGCCTTTAATCAGCCTGTGATAATTAACGCCACACTCCATTGGCCAAACAAATATCTTTGTCAAGGTGTTCGTTGCTTTACAAGTTCTTCTGCTGTTCTCATAGACAAGCTAACAAGCAAGTCTTTAATTGCCTTAATATTGTGTAGTATAAAAGCGTCTCCACAGTCTTTACGCCAAGTTGTTGGTGGATGCAGTCATTCATTCAAGTTCTTCTAATTGTTCCTGTTAAAGGTTGTAGGTGACTGGAACCTATCCCAGCAACTATGGGCCTTAGATGGCACACCCCGGACAATGGTCAGTTAGTCGCAGACAACCACTCACTCAAAGTCATTCACGAGTCAATTTAAAGTCCTGAATTCTCTTAAATCCTGCATATTTTTGGTCAGTGGGAGGAAGCCAGAGTAACCGGAGATAATCTAGTAGGGGTGGGCGATATGAGAAATATAATAGAAATATAATATCACCATTGTTGTTTAGTATTTTTTGTCTTACATAAAGTGTCCTAAAAAAACAAAAATATTTGAACTACAAATACTTACAATTCAATGTTCATCATAATACTTAATACTATTTAACGGGGCGAACATGCAGACTCCACCCAGAGAGAGAGTGGTGGATTAGCCTTAGGTACAAACTTACACCATATTTGCTGGTCTGCAGGAGCACTAACCACTCTATGGATGCATTCATGGTATATTATTAGCTCTGTCTCCTTTCCTCCTTCCCAACAAGTACATAAAATATTTCATCAGGTCGTTGGACCGGTGGGCAGTGGCAGTAGTGGCATCAGACTTTAATAAAGTGAACGACCTTGCAGGATTGCAGAGGGGATAGATTAAGTTTGCCTTCGCCTTCCCCCAGCCACCTCTATGGGCCTTCTTATCACCGGCTTTACTTAATTACCTGCTTTAATTCTAGCAGTCTCTAAAATGACCCCTCACCACCACCAGACAAGTTGTTTTAATTAAACAAATGAATATGTCGTTTATCGGCTCGGGATCGGCGCTCTCGTTTGTCACAGTAACCGTTGCCGATGATGATGATGATGCTGTTATCTGGGAGCGGGCCAGGGTTTCACCACACACAGAGGGAGGAAGGAGCGATGTTATCTGCTGGTGTGGTGCGACTGTAGAGATATGGAAAATCACAAACAGGCCTATTAGATTCAGCAGACATGTCCACTTAGTCACATAGTAATATGATGAGCTCCGTAATGTGGCCATGGCTACTCGGGTAAATGTGGGTAAAAAAAAGGTTTTTAGAGTCACGAGATAGGACCAGTAAAGTAAGAGCCAGAAAACAGGCCAGAATGACAACAGGAAAATAGTTTACCCATCAGTCTCAAAGTCAGTGACACTGGGCAGCTTGTTTATGGGAGTTATAGGACAATATTTTAGAGTGTGCCGAGGGTTCCTGTGCAACACTGCCTGACCAAATTTAATGGGAGAAGTGTCAGAGAAGCCATTATAACAGCAGGGGCAAGCACAGCACTATTACATATGGCTGCTGGCTGCTAATGTGTATTAGCAGGAGACAGAGGAAGCAAGGTGAAGATAAGTGATTCTGCAGTAGCTGGTTAAGTAGGACACAGGAGGGAGGGACTGTGTTAGTGAGGGGGACAGGGTGGACATTGCTTCGGAGTGGGCAACTTCACTCTGGCTTATTGTAAAGTACAAAAATAATGGCAGGCTGTATCTAGATGAGGTAAATGTATTTCATTGCATGGTGATATGGAGACATCTATGTCTATAGTTAGTGTGCCTTGTTTTGGAAATTTTAAAATTAAGAAAACTTTCTGAGAGCATTTTCTAAAACAGCACAAGTGACACAAGTATTTTTTTTTTGCTAAATGAATAGAAGTAGTAGTACATAGTACTAGTGGTATTGGTACACTTCAAACTTGGAAGCAGTGGTTAAAATGTAGAGAATGATGCTTTTTTGAGATAGTGTTAGTTTGTGTCTGTCAGCAGTGAAAATGTATTTCTGTTGTAGAAGTGGCACCTTGCCCAGACAAGAAATCCCAAATACCCCAAAACATTGCTCTTCTTTATCGCTGTCTGTTGCTTTCTATTCCAGTCTTTGTGGAGCTTTCTGTTGCACTTCCCTTAGACAGCCACTCATTTTGGAGATCTGTTGTTGAAGATTTACCACTCAACGCAAAAGAGCACACTAGTACAAAAGAAGAGAGGAAGATCCTCAGCCTGATCTTAGATTTAGCCTCCTGAACACTGTGGGTCCAGTAATTAAGTGGCCAATCACAGACTGCAGCTGCAGTCAACTAGCCAATATAAAACATAGCAGTGACTTAGTTACTACATATAGTCATATTGCATTTATAAAAGTAGGGAGCTATCTTTATAACTGAGCCAAAACTAAAGAACTTACAAAAAACTATGTAGAACCAGACATTCATCTAGAGCCACACCTAAAAAGTAACCATTTCATCCTTTTATCACTTGGAGGTATTGATACACCATTTATTGCATTTTGATGAGCAAAATGTAAAACAAAATGTGAAACAGTGTCTCCATACATATTCAGACGCCATCAATGTGTGCTCTGTAGATTAGAGTTTTGAGTGTTGACATTCTTGGTTTTACAACAGCAGAACAAGCTGAGGCTGATTGCACCGACATGTCAGCCGATAATGCAGGAAGCAGCGTAGCCATGAGTAGATTGGACAGCATTGTTCACTAAATGACGAGATCTGTCTTCCTCCACCTCTTTAATTATGTTCTTCAGTTATAATTACACATGTGAAGGTCCAGGGGACAATCACTGTTTTCTTGTCCTGTCTCTTTGCTGAACTCAGATGTGATAGGCAGGAGGAGCTGGCTGATAACTGGCTGATAATGAAGGTTAGAGTCCACACAAATCACACAGAATAATTATAAGGATAATAGAGTATTTGTATACATCAAAGTCATGATGATGACTAGCACTGGTACTATATACTACAGTTAAAAATAGTGTCATGCACTAAATTAGAGATTGAACTACCCAAAAATTGAATAAAATAGCTAATGGGGCAAATTTGTGTTTAAGCTGAGGGTAATTGTTATGTAAAAATCCACAATATTAGAGCCATAAACAGCTGACACTTAGGCTTTCATTAAGACGTGTGCAGGACCTGGGGCTCCTTAAGCAGCCTTGTAATTCTGTCTTAATGAAGCTGATGAATAAATGATTTGAGGCACGAGGAGCCTGATCCCCCACTGTCTCTGTGGGGCTGAGGACCACCTCTGGGAAAACCTTGGAGAACATGCAAACTCCACACCCCATGCTGTGAGGCACCACTGTGCCACCATGTAGTCCACCTCAGCACCCCACAGTCTGTGAGCCTAACCTCCTCCGAAATATATATTCAGTTCAGTGGGAGTTGGCAGACAGGGAAGGCCAGTGTTGCCCTGACTACTCATCCCATCACAAACTGCTGCGTGGCATCAGCGCGCTCATATCCCCCCACACACATCTGTGACAGGTCATTTTATTATGACAATGATTATTTTTACTCTTATTGTTTTTCTTGGCCGTGACTTCAAATGGGGGTAAAAGCAGCTCTCAGAGATCATGCATTCCTACTCTCTGGGCCAGAAAACAAAGATGACAATAATAAAAAGGAGAGACAATTGCTTTTTCATTTCATTTCCATCGGGAAATCAAGCTGGGGGACAAATACAGGAGCTATAATAATAAAGTTTAAGCAAAAGGCCTATGGCTTTTCATTCCCCTGAGCAGAGCACAGGCAGAGGCCACTGTGGACAGAACTCTGGCTGAGGGCCATACATTATTGGACAAGAAGGTTAAGTAGCCCAAAACATATAAACCTGACCATATGAACACCTTACCCACAGCCCTGTCTTCAACAAAGTGTTTTTATTCTGTATAAAGCAGAAGTGGAGATCAAATCTGACAGATGAGACAAGCACCTGCTGAGATGTACTTGGCTATGGACAGAATTCAGTTAATCAGACACAGCCTTCAAAAGCAGGAGCTGCTGGTTAACATAATTCTACTTAACCAGTGTGTTTTCACCACTACATCAGTCGATGTGGGGCCATTGTTATATTGCTCATTACTGTGGCACATAGAGCAGCTAGCTCCACATGAATATCTGAGTTAATGGGCCACAATAAAGACACCACTGTCTTCATTTTATGGCTGAGTTTTCTAATGGCCTACTTGGCTTCCATGCCTCTCTCTCAAAGGAGCAATCTAGGTCTCTTTAAGAGCGTGGATATTCTTCAGCACACTCCTTCCTCCTGGCCTATGTCCTCCTCTATCCATTCTAACACTGCCCCCCACCTGCCTCCATCTCTGACAGCGACAGGAAGCCCGCACTCTCGCCCAGGGCCCTTTCCACTGCCTTTAGTTTCATTAGCCAGCCCCAGATGCTTAGCTGCTTACAAAATTATGAAGGGCCAAAGCCAAGCGCCTCCAGATGGGGCCTATCTATATTCAGATGAGCTGTTTCCTCACATTCGGAGCAATCCCGCTCTGATGTCCTATGGTGTTGTCAACAAACATGCTGACAACCACAAACACAACAACACAAATCAGATGCACACATTCACAGAGGGACTGTTGTGCACACACACCCAGGACCAGACACACAAAACACACAGCATTTTGGTTTGGTGGCATCGTTCTCTTTATGTGAAAACAAATGACACAGCTCAGGCTTTTATAGCATTGTCCACAAAGAAATGTACATCTTCTGCCATTAGGGTTATTCTGAATTGGGCTGAAGATTCAGTAGCTTTCACACATCCAACTCACATCTAAGAAGCTAGAATATAAACTGCTGAGTCTATCCCAATCTTTACACATTTGAGAACTATATTGTTGCTGGTGCTGGAGCATAGGCCAGCAACTATGGTTCTCAGGTTGGATACATTCTGGACAGTGGCCATTTTCAAGTCTGTGATACTAAATCGCACATACTCAATGATAGTGATAGATGCATGTCTTTCAGCAACACTTTTTAAACAAAAAAATAAGTGGGGAATTTATCTGACAACAAATACAACTAATACCTATTTCCAATGTGATTTGTGGGAGTCAGATACAGATCCTAAATAATCCACACTTTCACTGTGCTGAGCAATGTGAGTTTTGGTCTGCTAGCCTGTAAGCAAATAGCCACCTATCCCAGTATCCTACAATGTCCCATAAATACCTGACAGCATGGCTTTGTGGAATCTCTGAGATACCCATAATCCTTTTGTTGGAGTCAGGGGTCAACACACCATAGTGCTGAGCACACCAAATAATCTATTTTATCAGTCTACACCCAAACATTAAGACTTGGTGTGAAGCCCCCATGTTTTTTGCTCAGCATGCACAAATACTATCTATAGACCTCTTTTAATGGTTTATACATGTGTATTATTTAAAGAGATACACTCACTGACCAGTAACCTGAATTTACTCACTTGTAGCTCAAATTCAAATGTTCAAGACAAACCTATATTTCAAAACCAAAAGGTCTACATTAGACCATCTCGTAATGCACATGAAAAAAGACCACACCAGGGTCACTTTGTTATGTACGAGGTTTATCTAATAAAGTGGCTATTGAGTGTAGTCGGAAAATAAAGAGGATTTTTTTGTGTCCTTGTGATCTCAGAGGCATATAGTACAGTATTTTGCATTGTGAGGTCTTGTGGTGCCAATACTAGTAAACGCATGTGCATGACTTACAGTAATCAGGGGACTGTTGGCTGAGGAAAAAACTGCAACGCCTCACGTAGTTCATTAGAAGATGACACAACCAATTTGTACTTCTGCCTGCTGCAATCTACCAAATCTCCCCTGACAAAAGCATTTAGATCAGAGCGCTTTCGGGGCGAGCCGCGCTGACATGCGTACCCGGCCTGTAAAAGGGAAAATGAAGTGCCTTTTTAATTCTCCTCCAGGCAAACATAAAACTGTCCAGGTAAGTCATTTGTGGGTTGAATGAGCGCCTCAGAGCCAGGAGCAACTTTCCACTGTGTGGCAATACCTCTCACTCATTCTGTGGATGTACATTTTCTCTGTGAAATCCACTCATAGACACAATACTGGAGCCACACTAACGGCCTTATCCTCATCTAGGAGATTATTAATCTATTTGTTACATTTTGTGCCATTATTTTCCTCACATAATCCTCTTTCCTTTCCTCTGGCAGCCGAGCTAATGAGTTTCTGTGAACAAGGAAGCTGCATGTGCTGCTGATGCTTCAGATTGGCGCCTCTCCCGTCTCTCCAGCTCTTTTTTGGGTTTGTCCTGCATGTCCTCACACATGGAATTAGAATGAGCAAATGGTATTTCATTGTACCAAAAATGACTTTTATTTTTGTGTTTCTTATTTGTGATACCAGTTCACTTGTTACTTTGAAGTGTAAAGCATTAAAGTTTATGTGGAGGGCATGGTATGCAAGGTGAAACTCTGTTGATGCAGTGCTTTTAGCAAAAAAAATGGGATACGCAACAGCATTATGGTATTACACAGAACATAAGAACAGTGAAGCTGGTGAAAGGTAGTTCACTTTCACTTACAAATGCAACTACAATCACTACAGTACCTAATAATGTGGTCTTGGTATGGTCTTCTGCTGCTGGGGGCAGTCTTCTTCAAGGTTGTTTAGAGATGATATTCTGAGTTGTTTGATTTACTGCTGCCTCATCTCCTCATCCTAGTCTGGCAATTCTCATCTGACCTCTGGCATCAAAGGCATTTTTTTACCACAGAAATGCCCTCTTTGGACATTGTGTTGTTTTGTTTATTTTTTATCATTTACAAACACAGTCCTTTAGAGAGCTCCCTAAATTTCTCTCTTTAAAAACACCCATTTTAGCTTGTTAGCAAAAACTTCTCTTTTTGTGAATATTCACTCAGGCTGGATCCCTTGGCCCTCTGTCTTAGCCCTTACGAACGTTGTAATGACATAGCAGAGAGGAGGGGATAGATTTCAGAAGTGTCATGGCAGATAAACAGAGCATTAAAACACATCTGTGTTGGTTTTTAGAGACAGGAATACTAAACAGAACTATTGCAGAGTCCACTGAGATAGTGGAGTGAGCAATTAGATGGTTATTTGTGACTAGAGAAGTGTTTTGTGTGACTTGTATCAATCTGAATCAGGGATTCCCCTTTCAAGGCTGGCCCACATATCACATAAAGCACCAAACAAAAATAAACAACATAAAAATACTAATGCAATCAGGATGGTCTTAACTTTACCATATACTGAGTTTTAGTGCTAGATTGTCATAATATAAGATATATATAAGATAAATCCTGGTGCTACCGGCTAAAGCCTCACTAGAGTGAGCCACTATCATGACTCAGCCCTCGAAGTTTTTACAAATGCATAGGGGTAAGATTATTTAGAAGTAAGGGTAGGGCTTAAGGGGTAGGGGTAAGCATGCAAATGGAATTGGGCCTAGATTAATAAATCACTCATGGATGTAGCTGAATTGATGACATATAATTAGGTAAGTACTTTCTCCTGTGTGAGGATTTATATTAAAAGATTTTGTCTTATCGTGCAGCCATGTTGACAGAGAGGGAACATCATATATAACATTTTTAATCAAAAACTCATTTATGAAAGCTGTAGACTACAAGATGATTGTGGTGGTGCAAATGTAGCAGGGAAACAACAGCTAGGCCTTTTTTCAGCCGGCCTGTGAATGGGGGTTGCCTGTTTGGAAATGAATTGTTAGTCTCGGTTTTATTGCTCAAATTACCCGTGCCGGTCCTTGTCCTGTTTGCCCTTAATTAACAAGCGTTCAATTCCCCTATTAATTAGCACGAGCTATTAGCTATTTTACATCACTCTTCATTTGTCTACAATTAAACAGGTCTATTATTAAAAGACTATGCCACATGGCTAATTGTGCAAGTGTCTGAGCATCGGCTTGCTCAGCTTTGGGAAGAGATCTTCTGCCACTATCTTTAAGAAAGACCCACTGTTCATAGCTCTGTCTATATCTTTGTCAACTTGTTTCTTCTACAAACTTGCTACCAATCAAAAATTCTCATCACCTCAGCTGCGCAACCATCTCACTCTCCACAGCATTAGCATCTCATCATCCCCATTTCCCATTTCTCTGCCACCACCATTGTCTAGGCTCCAGGAGACCTCTAAACATCTACACACACATGTCTCCATGCCAGAGTCTAAGCACCAAACTCCTTTTCTTTGAGTCTCTCCTGGTTTAATTTCTTTCCATATTTCTCTACTACATTTAGCGCATCTGCTCTTCAGTTCATATTTGGAATTTCCACCACCAATAGGCATACAGTCAGAACAGACTAGGGGTTGTCATACCACGCCTTCAGGGAAGCCCCCTCCTCTGCCAGGGCTTAACAAGTAGCCGGGGAGCCGAGCACCACAACTACACTGACTGACAGAACAATTACTGCTAACACACAGCTTGATGGAGAGGCAGACATCTCCAAATAGAATTTCTCTACTGTGTTGCATCACAGGCTTACAGGAAGGAATCCAGTTGGAAAAACTAAATTGACCTGAGCGACTGATTGACTGACCGTTCGGCTGTCTCCACACTTTAAAAGGCGCTCCTGTGTTTTTATGTTTCCTCCATAAAAACAAGAGGGAAAGCATTTACCCTTGATCAAGGTTGGATGGTTCTGACTTTCGACGCAATGTTTGGCAGCCATTTTCTCCCAGCTAAGAGCGTTCATCTGTTAGCTCAGTTAGAGGTGCGGGTATTTTTAATCACACACCTACTGACTGAAGAAGAAGGAGAAAGTTAATTAAAAGAGGCAGCACTCATCAGGACATTTCCAAGTATAAATCAAAGGTTTAATAGGCTGGAAATGATGTGAATACATGGTTTTGCATGCATACTAATGGTCAAAGTCATACCGTCTCCATTCAATGAGTAATATAGTTCATTGTCAAAACAGTCCTCCGCCAATAGAAGGTAATTTGATTGGTTCCAATAGCAGTCAACAATCTATTATATTTGTTTAGGATTAACAATGGATTGGTTAGCAAGAAGTAATACAAAACTGTAAGAACAAAAAAATATATGAAGTTGTAGCCAGGGTGACAATACTCAGGTGTTGTGGGGTGCATTGCACACAAGTCATTTTTGGGTAAATCATTCTTAGATATACTTGTCTTGCAAACAAACATCATATTTCCTATCATATTTACGATTGAAAACAAAGCATGGTAGCCAGTCAATAACATGTACATCATCCAGGAGCCCTCCCAGATGGATCTGTGAAACACAATCATTACTGAGAGCAGTTAAACATCCATGCCACTGCTGTTGTGGTGACTGAATTTAATCAACTTCACATTATTTTACAATCATAGCAGTATTTATCCAGCTTGTGAAACTAAAAAGTTATGGACCAAGCACATTAAGTTTGGTGTCAATTGCATTTTTGTTCCTGTTTAGTGAAATAATTATAATAAAAAAAAAATAAACATATAGTTATGGTATTTTATTAGGCCATTTCATTTTACAATTCTTTATAGACAAGCTTCATGCAGCATGGCAGCCATTACACCACCCGGAACCATTCTGGTCTCCAACAGCAATACACCAAGCTCTCTGACTTTCTAATTAGCTTATCTCAGAAAAGAAGTACACTAGGCAATTCTATGCTCTAGCATCCTGCAACGAGCGGGCAATAGGGCTGTGGTTGGAGCCTATACTGTCACCAAGGGAGCCATTGTCTTCTACACATTTGGACAAAAAATATGGATATTTCTGTCTCAAAACTCAACTCAGCGCACCGTGCTTTCAAAGGTGAAGAGTCACACCATTTATCAACATTAAAAGTGATCTGTTTTAATAATTACAGTGATTTATGGACAGCAAACTATCTCAAGACAAAGCTCAAGACAACAATTCTATTTATTTTGCATCCTCTCACCTCAATGTCAGTTTTTGAGTGCATTACAATGGCACTATAAAACTACCCACAACAAAGCAATAAAATATGAACCACTGTGTATATTATGTGAGTGCAAGTGGACTCCTGGATCTCCCCAAGAGGATAACTGAAGTATATCTATCTATCAAGTACTCCGGTGTGCTCAGTGCAAAGCTATTTCTCCTTTTGTTTGATGTGTCTGGGAACTAAATAAATGTTGTCATTAATCTGTCTCCAATTTCATAAAGCAAAGTAGTCCATTTTTAATTGGATCATCTATTATTTATTATTTATCAAACAGGGATCCGTGGCTATTTTTAAACTAGAGGTGATACAGCCGGCCATTTTCTGTTCTCTCAGCCTGCTAGACCTTACATGGACCAAAAAACACATCCTTTATTTAGCTAAAAAGTACATAAAATGTTGGTGAAATGGAACAAATAACTGTTGAAAAAGTTGAGTCTAATATTATCTCAAAGCATTAGTTAAAAAATGTCTTTTTTAGAATTTTGCTTTGCTGGACAAAATGGAATATATTTTTAAATAATACATAATCGCCTTGAATTGACACTTTGCATTGGGCTTCTCTTTATCTTAAAGGAACACAATGAAATATTTAATCTAAGAAATCACTGTGGCTACATATACAATGCCAGAGCAATACCCAATCTCCTCTAAATGGTGATAGACAGATACAACAATTACATAGTGTTGGTTTAAGTAAAATTGGGCAATTTATTGGCAAAAACCGCTTACCTGTGTGTAAGGTCAAACAGTACATTGCAGATTAAACCAATGGATTCCAAGACTAGTAAAGTTCAAACCAACCATCCTAATGGAGATGAAAGGCAATTTAACTGACTTTGAGTAAGCATTTCGGGAATTTATCTTTTCAAATTTACACATATCTATAGATTACAAAACGGGGTTGATAAACATACAGTATCCAGTGAGCGTCAGTACTGTGAGTACTTAAGCCAGAGGTCTTGAGATCACTTATTACTTGAGATCACTTATTACAATGAAAGTCTGTAGATAAGCATTTTATTAAAGCTAGTGGGCTCCAGCAGCATAAGACTTCACTAAAGCCACTTTATTAGGTACAAAGATTAGAGTATACAGTATTCTTCCACCCTAAACTAAAACTGGACTGAACTGTTTGAGTGACAGCCAGAAAGACACGTTGAGGGCACAGTTCCTTCCTTCCACCTGTAGCGCTGAACACGGAGGTAATAGTCCGATGCCAGCTGTGCCCGGCGGTGTCCAAAAGCCAGTCATGCCATTGCCCTGAGACACAAGGCAGCTGCACTGAGCGATAAAGGCTTCAACTCCTGGGCTAATGCTGACAATTCTGACGATAACTGCAGACATGTGGGAAACCAGGGTGTGGAAAACCATCTTCCCTGTCTCCTGTCTCGGTAATCTTCCCTTCTTCTACTTTAGTGATTTTTTTTTCCTTCTTCTTCTGTCTCTCCCGGTAGCTTCTTTATCGTGTCCTCTGTGAGTTGGGATCAGACAGGCGAGTGCTCGCTCACTTTTCTGCCGTTTTTATTTATTCCATATCTGTAACTGTCATATAGAAGATTGCTACTTTAGGAGCTGTCTAGGCTTTATTGTGCTTTTGGAAAGTCAAATAGAGGAGCTCGTGTTAAAAGCATCTTCTTGACCACATTTTGGGGGGGGGGGCACAAACAATGAGGGGCGGTGGGCTTAGAGGCAGTAGACAGTTGAATGTGGTTGTATAAGACATGACGATACTCGGATGGGACAGTGCTGAGAGGAACACTTAAAACCGTATTAGCCCTGGGAGGTAAATGGAGTCGGGCCTTGAAGATGTTACCTCCTGCCGGGCCTGTCACTTAAATACCTATTTACGAGAGCTTAGTGAAACATAAACATGGCCAGGGATGCATGATGAGCACATTTAGTGGAGCTTTGGGGCTTAAATGACCCAGAAAGGCTACCACACAGATTAAAACCACGGAAAAGAATTATTCCAATATGAAGACGGCAACTAAGTCCATCTGAAAGTTATTTTCTTTTAGGGCACATTCTCACCTGCACTGTTTGGTCCGGACTTTCCAGTCTGGTCCGGACCAGAATCTCAGGTGTGAAAGCTCCAGCGGACAATGGTTCGAAGCTGGTCTTTGGTCCGGCAAAAAGTGGGGGACTTGGTCTGCACTAAGGTCTGGTTTGCGCTAGTGTGAAAGCGATAGTTCAAATTTTTGGACCATATCAAGGAAGTGACAGACGTCTATAGACGCAAAGAAGCGCAAACATAAGAGAGAATAGAGTGAAGCAGATGTAAGGATGGTTAAAATACAGCAGACTCAGAGGTTTATGATTCTTTATCCTCTGCTACAGCAGCACTCATGTGTAGTCAATAGTTTCCCAACACGTGATAATATAGCGGAAAAAACATGTCTCCTAAACAATGCATTATCCTTTCAGTGTTCACTTTTTATTATCTCTCTTCAAAATCAATGTTATTTATTAATCATAACATTTATTTATCATTTCTCCACATGAAACACCAAAACAAAACGTCTTCCTGGGACACGCCCCCGTTGTCATAGTGAATACTTAACAGAAAATCTGATAGTTCGAACTTTAACATGGTGGTGTGAAAGCAAATGTTTGTGAACCAAATAAGGAGAATGGAATAATTCATAAGTTCTAAGTGCAGACCTTGGACTTTCAGTTGTGAAAACGGCCGTAATATATTAAATAGGTGTATATTAGAATAAGATCCATACACATATGAACACCATGTGTTTTGTAGGCTACAGGACAAACCAAAATCACACATCAATATCATTACTGTTTGTGGAGTGTATTGTGGTGTTGTGTAGTGTACTGTTGCAGAGTTAAATGTAGGTTTTGTGACTTTTCGATTAATTGCATTTGCAAATGGATTTTTCCCCACAGGTGCTGTGATGCTTAAAACACCACAATAAAAGAAATATAGAATGCATTATTGCTTTCCAGTGTCCTCTCAGCTTCTGCTCAGACAGAACTGCATTCACCTGAGAAATAACACCACTTTATATTAAGTACTTGCCAGCCTCACTATAAATGTTTGGCAGTGTGAGACAAGAGTATGGTCCAAGCACTCTGTCAAATCTAAAGAAAAGGGAGTGCAAAGACCACTTCAGAGTGAGAAGAGACAAAGCGGCACTGAGGGTGTTGCACTGTGCTGTTTCATAGACAGCAGTTCATCTCTCCTGTCTTTAGTGTCATGGCCGATGTCTATTCCCATTAGCCTGCGACCGGTGTGCTACACTATGGTCGGTGTGGGCACAAGGCGAGCAGGCACGGGCGGCTCAGGGTGGCAGATGCCTGCCGTTATGCGGATGCCCTCCATCAGTTGATGACAGATGTCAGGGCGCGTGTTGGAGGGCAACACTTCATCACGATACTCTGTTGAGCGCCCCGGCCCACTGCATACAGGAGGCTGGCAGATGAGGCACCGAGCCCCAGTGCACTGGCCTGTTTCTCCTGCCACACCTCGTCATTCACCAACACACTCACAACACCAGCTCTGCATCTATCAGTCAGGCGTTATTACATCAGACAGCCGTCATACTGCCAACCAATGGATCACATGCTAATGCGCCTGGACGCACCCTCTCTGGAAATTTAAAGCATCAGTCTTCAGAGTGCTGTTGTGCATGGGTGGGTGCATGAAATGTGTCTGTCTACTTTTGGGGTGAAAAGAAGTTTGTTAAAGTTGCACACATTCTTTAAAGGTTAGCATGTAATGCTAACAATTAAATGCTAGCATTTGAATGTGGTGTATTGAACTGGAAAATGGTAATAGTGAGATGAACAATTCACAGTCATAAAATGTTATTTACCATTTTGGTCGACTGGTCGACTTCACTACAGGAGACATGCCATCTCTGTAGAGGCTCTTGGTCTTGGAGAAGTTGACTATATTGAAGATGACTCTCTGGAAGACAAAAGTAACATTTAAATTTTTTATTATTTACTATTTTGCAAGTAAATAATAAAATACAGAACATTTCACCAAGGAATAGGGGAATCTAGCATTGCTTTTTTCCCCAACAGCAAAGCAAGGGGCCAGTGCAACAAGCAAAACTCCTGACATGTATTATACAGTGAAGAGATAAGGGCGCTTTAATATGTGGCAGATGATCCCATGTTGCAGCAACAAAGTTAGTGATAAAAGGCAGCAGCTCAGAGGAGTGCCAGCCTCTAATCTGGGAGGACATTACGGTCCTCCCCAGAGGGACGCTCCCAAGCCCAAAACATTAAGCCTCTCCTGGAGCGCAGAGGACAGCCATGGTCTGACTTCCCACCTGCTCCACACCAAGGACTTTGTGTCAGGGTGAAAATATTGTAAAATCCTCCCCCCTGCCTCCCACTATCTGTGATTAGGATCAGTAGGAGCAGGGAAATGTGCAGACAGAAATTAATAAATATATATATATATATATTTTTAAAGTCAAATGAATGGCAATGGTTTTACAGCGGTGCAGTAAATTAATCCTATTGATGAAGCATATCAAATTACCAACTAAGTCCAGGTGGTGGAAGTTAACTGTGTGCTACTGAAATCCTATTACAGACCCTCCCCTCGGCCCCACACCCCCGTTTCTCTGCTTTTCACCCGACGAGCATCAGAGAAATGGGGATTGCGGATTGTGGCAGGCTGATTCAGACTTAGGTAAAATGACATCTAACTGATGTTGAGACTGGCAGCAGGCTCCTGTAGCAGGGAGATAAGACCATTGCTGCTGGCATTTCAATTACACTTTACTGCCCCGCACATCTGTTGCGAGAGCTACTTTTCAGCCTTTCCACCCTCAGGCAAATACAGCCTTACTCTGACTCCACCGGCTGCCTTTGACTGCACATTCTTCTTTATCCACAACAAATTTGGATTGTCTTCCTCCTTAGCTTCAGCGCACTCTCAGTTTGTAATCTAGTTGTTGGGCCTGGTTAACCCAGAGGAGGAAGCTGTGAGAGGGACAGAGCCATATAGAAGGAAAGTCAAGCATACTGACAACAGGCAACAAGTCAGGGCTGGAGACTGGTGCTGTAGAAAAACACAGTGAGACTTGAAGGTATGTGGTATACAGAATTTAAATGTAGCTGTGCTCCTACTAGTCTAGAGAATTTGGGATATACTGCAACTGCACAATTCATGTGCTACATGGTGTGCACTTTCCTTAGAAAAAGGAGGACAAATATATGTTTATGTCTAAACAGGACCAGTATATTTTGTGAATGTGTTGAACTAACTCACAGAGAGAATTCTAGGGGGGAAAAAGACAGTTTGTGTTGACACGTCTGACTTTGTACTGCAGATACAAGAAGTGCAAATCTGAAGTCATTTTTGCATGAAATTGTGCTCACATTCCTCTCTCCAAACACCAACACTTATCACAAATGTAAGCACACAGGACATTTCCCTCTGGTTTTGGTTGGCAGAAAAACCCACAATATTATCTGTATTGTTTGATTGTATCATACAAGCTTGCGAGTATTGCTGTAAACATTCGTCTGTTTAGGTAGGTTATGTGTAATACATTCCTACAATGTAATTATATCGGAGAAACAACGATATTATGGAATCACGTTGGTCCATGTCTGCAGATCCTACGTGTGAATGCGATAACTCAAAAACAAATTGCACACAGGTACATATCATAAAGATGCTCAGTTGGATTGAGTTGGGTACTTCTACAATTAATGACAATTAAATAATTAACTGACACACTTTTATTGAGCCTCTATAGCACCCCCATGTTTATGACCCATATGGACACACTTACTTTGGCAGAGAGCAATGAAACTTGGTACAGTGATTCTCTATATTGTACCTAACATAAAATATTATTTTGACCCCACCCTACAACAGGAACAGGAACTCGGCCATTTTGGATTAAAATTGGGAAGTCAGGTATATTTGACAGCATCGTGGCAGACGTATTGGGGCAGTGTAGGTCTAGTTATAAAATAAATACATTCAGTACATCTCATTTTCTGCAGTGCATATTGAATTTAAGATCAATTAGGATAAGTTAACAAGCACAAAATGACACACAACTAGAAGCACTTGAAAAACACAGGCTAAATGTGTCTATAGACAATCAAACTTCCACTGGTAAAGAATATTGGATCTAGAGATAAAAAATACACTCATCTTTCCTAAATATATAAATTACACTATGCTGTCAGTCATGTCTATGAGCCCATCATCAGTAAATGGTAGGTGTCACTACACAAACATTAAAATCAGAATAAGCTATAACAAGTAACCAGACTTAACCTGCCTTTGGAGGACTATAACATTCACGACTGTATCCATGATTCAAAATGTTTTATGTGACATTCAGAATGACTTATGCTGACCCCATTGCTGCTTTTACCTTTCAACAAACCAGCCTGCGTCCAGCTGTCCAACTGCCTACAGGGAAAGGCACTGAAATAGCTGTACTGGTGCAGCTCCGGGATAGGATTGCATTTCGGACCAAACACTGTCTTTTGATCTCCATCGATCCAGGTTGTGGCCCTTCTGGCTTCTTCCAGGAACACAAGATAAATTATTAAAGACACCATTTGGAAAGTGTGAGCTGGGGCCCCAACAAAGAATATAAACACTTTGAGGTGGAAATGTTGACTAAATTGGAAACAAACCTATATCTAAATACAAAATAATGTACTTTTTCAAAATGCCAGAAATCCTTAAGAACAAACTCCGCCTGTTGTTACATGGTCCATTCGTCTCATACTTTTCTTTTTTTTTTTTTTTTTTTTCTGCCAATTTTAATGAATCAATGAGCAATGAGAATTCAGCTTCCCAAAACCAATCCCAAACCAATAATACACATTTAGATTAGTATTCATTAATTAATGATCTGGAACTGTACTGTAAAATGATATGTGGTCAGTGCAAATGCCTGTGAGAGCCTATGATTCACAGTAAAACACTACAGTGAGGCAGACGTGTGAGGCCTGTCCATAGACACTCAGAGACAGGCAGCTGATGGCTCCTGGCAGAGCTGCCTGTTCTTCTCTTGTTGTCTTTGATCAGCGTGATCACTGACACACAGCGTGCCAGCAGCCCACAGAACAAAGACTACCTGACACCGCCAGGGGCATAGTACAGGCCCACACGTGCTCTAGCACCTGCCACTACACATACATGTACATGATTACTGTAGTACATGATTAAAACCGACACATCATCAGTACACATCAGGCACTTAAGTCTCATTTGACATTCAGTTGAGCTTTAAAATCTGTAGGAAACACCTCGCTAACACCAGTATTGTATTTGTAAACAAGGCCTGTGCTGTCGTCCCGACAGCAAAGTGTATATCGGCGAAAACGACCCCATACGTCTGCCCCGTACGTCTGCCCCGTACGTCTGCCCCGTATGTCTGCCCCATACG
>JAVQKC010081577.1:0-13754 GCA_036025475.1 Philypnodon macrostomus | reverse complement strand
TGCTGGTTTAGATAATGTTTTGGCAGAGTTTTTTTAGACCTGGTTTAGACCTGGTTTAGACCTGATTTAGACCTGGTTTAGACCTGGTTTAGACCTGATTTAGACCTGATTTAGACCTGATTTAGACCTGGTTTAGACCTGGTTTGGACCTGATTTAGACCTGATTTAGACCTGGTTTGGACCTGGTTTAGACCTGATTTAGACCTGGTTTAGACCTGGTTTAGACCTGATTTAGACCTGGTTTAGACCTGATTTAGACCTGATTTAGACCTGATTTAGACCTGATTTAGACCTGATTTAGACCTGGTTTGGACCTGGTTTAGACCTGATTTAGACCTGATTTAGACCTGATTTAGACCTGATTTAGACCTGGTTTGGACCTGGTTTAGACCTGATTTAGACCTGATTCAGACCTGGTTTAGACCTGATTTAGACCTGATTTAGACAGCATTAGGATCTGCTTAGTCATGGCTTTAGTTGTTGTTTTGTGCTTATTTAGTCTCAATAAATGGTACATGGAAAGCCTAAAGTGTTTTTTGTTGTAATAAGTTTGAGAACCACTTAACTAGAGTGTGTCAATGATAATGTTATGAGCTCATGATAAAGATAACTGCCCGAGCTACTTCTACAGTGGAGTCTCGTCACTTCAGATATAATCTATAAATCATTGCCCTGCAGCATATACCTCTTTATCTGTTCCCTTATGTAATATTACAGTGTCTTGCTGGAAATAGTCTGCACCATGTATCTTAGAGTCTCTGTGATCGGTGGCTGACCAGGAAGAGATAGTGTTGCTCCGACACAGAAGCTTGGCAGCCCCTTTTGCCTTGGAAAGCACTTCTAAGCAATTCCCAAACAGCATAAATCCGGACTAAAACCTGCGGACCATAGTGCAAGTGTGTGTGTATGTGTGAAAAGGGATTATTGTGGAGCTTTCATAGTCAGTGGAGAAAAAGATGGCTTCTTCCAATCCCTGTCCACTGTGAAGGGATCAGGGGGTCACTTAGCCCAACTGAATCCACGGCTTTAAAGTATCCCTTGGCTGGACACAACTCTTCTGAACCTCTGACCTTTATGGAGCATTGCTTTCACCTTCTCTCATCTTTTTCATCCGTTTCTCACCAGCGTTTCGGTCCCATGTCCCACAGACACAAAAGACCCAGCAAAACAAGTGAGGGGTGAAAGGGCAACAGTTTTAACCACTATCAGAGACACTGGAGCGATTTATCAGTTGGAAAACTTGTGGCATGTGTCTTGCTCAAGGATACAATGGCAATATGAGGTGGATTAGGGCGGGAATTGAACCACCAACCCTTTGATTAATGAACGCCCTCCATTATCTCATGAACCACTGACGCCTGACACACCACTTGCCCCAATAGTGTCACCTCAACTGGTTTATTAAAAAAATAATTTGTCAATGTTTATTTTTCAAAGGAGAAGTGATGCATCATACTCACATCCTGATTGGACATTTCCCAATATGGCCGCTCTCCGTATGACATCACCTCCCACATGACGATGCCATAACTCCAGGTGTCACTCGCTGAGGAGAACTTCCTGTACGCGATGGCCTCTGGAGCTGTCCATCGGATTGGGATTTTTCCTCCCTGTCACACAAACAATACTTATATTTAATACTCAAGTAAGTCAATCTTATGGAGGGAACAGTGGTGAATGGCAGGAGGTTGTTGGTCCAACCCATCAGACAGGCAAAAAAAAGAATGAAAAATTGAATTGCTGAAGAAGTTAATGCTGGTTCTGATAGAGAGATGACAGAATACACAGTTTATTACAGTTTGGTGCTTATGAAAACGCATATAAGGCACATGGTCATAATATTGTGACTGGTTGGTATATTTTAGCACACATATCCTGATATCCTATTGACTAAATATACTTTTCTGTCTATTCTAACAAGGACTTGGAGACTACTAATTGTAAGAAAAGGTACAGCGATAAAGAAAGGTGTGTATATAAAGTTTGAGAAGTTCAACTTACAGAGAAGTCTTGCCTATATTTAAGTAATATGTGCCATACGCCTATTCTCAAAGAACGATTCAAAACTCATGTGTAAAGATCTGAAATGAAAAAGATGCTGTGGATGTCCATGATTAATCACCAGCAGCTGCTATGAAGCATTGAGCAGTTTCTTCAACATTTTGAAACTCTTCTTCTAATGAGGATTTGTCACTGAGCCACACGCACACTTGAGTTATCCATCTGGCAGAACATACTGTATGAATGGACTATGAATGGAAAATTTGAAAGACTAGCATAAGATTTTTCACTTGGCTTACAACTTTTACCATAAGGATAAATCTTATATATATATTTTTCATAATTAAGCCAGGTAAAACTTATAGAATAATAATAATTCAAATGATCCAAAGTTATCATCAAATGATATACTTCATGTAATTGTGTCCAGGATTGAATGTACTCAATGGAGTATATTCATCAAACTTTTGTGTGACTTCTTTGCAGACAAACTGTCACATCTGAAGCTAATTGGTGCTGCATGGTTTGTTTTGGCTGAGTGTGTTGAACAAGATATGAACAAGCAACACGCAACAAGCATCTGTTAAGGGATCAGACTTGTTGATGTAAAGGCATGGCAAACATTTTACTCAGACATGATGTAGTTGGTTCACAGTATTTTGTTAATTCACTTTCTAATGCATATCCTGTTTTGGGTTGCAAATAGCTTGAGCTAATCCAAGATGGTGATGGGGGGACTTTTTTAAACGACAATGGCAGACAATCATTCACTCTTACGTGATTTCACTTGGGCAATTTACAGCTCGAATTGTCCTAAACGTGCATGTCTTTGGGGGATGATATTATATTAATAACAAAATACAATTCATTACTTGAATTCATTTTTCATTCATTGATTTTCTTCTACTTATTCCCATTAGGGTTGTAAGTGACACCCTTGCCTTAAGACCTAAGTAAGAATAACCATTGAGTTGTATTCAATGACACTTAACCCGCATTGCCTATGAATGAATGAATGAATGAATGTGGTGGTGGTTGGAGGGCCTGTAGGCGCAGACTGGCAGCCACCCCCTCTGTCAGTGTGCCCCAGGGCAGCTGTGGCTACACAAGTAGCTTACCACCACCGGGTGTGACTGTGGAGTGAATGAATAATGTAATGTAAAAGCGTCTTTGAGTCTTGAGAAAAGCGCTGTATAAAACTAACGTATTAATATTATTATCACCATCATGAACGACTTTCTTTTGAGAATACACAGCTGCCATCTTTGATTCTTGCGACCCTGGGAGAGATACAGTTACTTAATAAAAAGTAACTACAGGCGTTGGATTTGTCACAGACTGTTTTCCATTTAAAGATTACACAAAGGTCCGTATTGTGAGGCCATAGGACTGAAACAATGGTCTCCCATAACACAGCCTGAGTATGTGTCTTCTATACTCTCACAGACATGAGCCAGTCTAACAGCTGCTCATTAATGCCGTTAGCTTCTTTAGATTTGGCTGCTGCTCTGCTGCTAATGCCTGTGTGGGTCCCTATTCACAAACACAGGCTACTACTGTATAAGCTCCATTCACTGAGAGACAATATGAAGATCATATTTTCACATTATAACGAAAATGCACTATTTGTTGAAAGATCAGCACCCCAGGATATATTGTTGTTTTTTACAGGGAAACAATATTATACAGTAACATTAACTCATAACTCCGAAAAGTTGCGTTAGGATATAGAGTTCCTTTAATATCTTTTTTATATCTATATCTTTAGATTTTACCACCCAAAACCCAGAAGGTTTTTCAGGCCTATAATTGGGCATACTTATCCCATTATCATGCAGAGAAGTCCTTAAGTAGATAGGGTCTTTTCTAATGGGATTATGAATGCAGTCAGCTGGTGGGACAGCAGGAGGTCTGGTTTTATTAGAGCTGAGTAAGATGAACCGGGTCAGGTTTTAATAGTGATGAGCTGTACTACAGGGAGTTACTGTTCTTTGTCACATGTACTGTTCACTGTAGCATGTAGGGGACTATAAATGTGATCAAGATCTATGTTATGCCTGGTTAGGGCAAACATAAGAGAATGAGTTTTTGTAACTGAATCTGTATATCTATTTAATTATGTTAAATTCTATTATGTTAAAATGTGGTTTGTGAATTTACTGATTAGGCCATGTGCTAGTTGTGTCGTGTTTGCTAGTGCTACATATATGTGCTGTGATAGTAATATTAATTTTAAAGTGCATTCTCTACATAGGTTGTATATATGTAGATCCTTATGCTCAGTCACAGTTCAGGTTTAGCTTGAAAAAATGTATCCTCTGTTAAGTTTGTGTATGCAATGTGTGGTTTCTAGATGGCTAGATGCTCAAAAAACACAGTGACAATGTTCTGGTTCTGGTTCCTTAATCGGCTCCATGTGTATATCACGCCGGTGAAGAGAGAGAGTGCGATGATGTTACAGTTTTGCCAGCCAACTTTTAAAGGTGTCCAGAGTGGAGCTTAATACCACTTTGTTTGGTAAATTATTCCATTCGAGGATGGTACAAGGAAAAAAAAGATCTTATACTGGTTTGCTTTAGATCTTATAGTACGATATTATAGGATCTAGTCCCCACTGCTTCCCCACTGGATTCATACTGATGCCAGAAACTGACAGGTCACTGGTTAACATAGCAAACAGAAAAGTCTAAACTAATCTCGACATCCTATCGACTCCCTCACTGCCAAACCCTTATCTATTCCTCCTCTCCCCAGTGGACCATGTGATCCCGGAGCCTGGCAGCAGTCTTATGGAGGCCTTTGACCAGTGGAAGCAGTGGGCTGACGATAAAGCCTGCTGTGACTACTCTCTACATGTGGACATCACTCACTGGGACGACAGCGTCAAAGAAGAGGTGGACACTCTCATCAAGGAGAAAGGTCAGGCTTGTTTCTACTATAAACTACTCCATGTAACCACGGCAACGTAATACCCAAATCAAATATAGCCTAATGGGAGACACTTTCTGAACTGATTTGAAATGTTGTTTTTTTGCAGGTGTCAACTCATTCCAGGTCTATATGGCTTACAAGGACTACTATCAGATGACCAACAGTGAGGTATAGGCTTCTTGTGCGATGTGTAGCTTATATTATATCTGGGAAACAATTTAACCCACAGTATTAATATGATAATAGTGTGATAATAATGTGGTAATAAACAGGTAATTATGTAGGCTAGTAATTTTGGTTAATTTCTATTTTCTCTCATACCCATAATGCTATTTTAGTACTGTTTTGTTACCATGCCAAATACATGTCAAGAAATTAAAGAGTAAATACATAGAAATTACATATCATTTAACCATAATTACTATATTATTACCCGTTTCTTACCTGTTTATTACCACACTATTGCCATATTACTATCGTGCTTTGAAGAAACCCAATATTTTGTTAATCATAATCTCATGATCATTGATGTGAACTAAGGCTGTGTGTTTAAAAAATGCTTTATAGGGAAGACATTACAGTTGGTATACATATTGTTTAACTACATTTTTAGTCTATCCAAGTAGCTTTGCATGTGAAGCTGAATGCATTCTGGCTAATACAATGCACATAGGTCATTTTAGAATCACTGTTTACCTACAGATGCATGAATGGATGAAGAGCAGACAGTGTTTCCCATAGACATGTTGCCAGTTAAGGTGATAGCCAACTCCTAGTTATTACTTTATGTTGTGAACTCACATATTTATGCAATTTATAGACAGATTTTGCTACTTCTAAATGCCACAAAAAGTTCATTTGACATTTTTTTAAAAATTGTATTAATGTTTTATGGTAGTGAAGGTGGTAGATGCTTATAGCCAAAGTGTCTGTCTGAAATACCAAGGTCTGGTGGAAACACTGGTCCATACCAAAAGTTTGCTCTATATACTAATGAAGACAGTCCAGTGCTAGACCGCAGATGAACAGTGTAGAACATTCTATGGGAGCCTAACCTTACAACCTGCAGGATTGTTTCTGCTCACATGTTGGTGCCAGATACCACAGTAGGCTTTCCAGGTCTAGGGCAGCAGACAGGTCACAGAGGTCAGGGTTGTTTTGGGGCAAAATATTGTCTGATAAATTAGTTTCACAGCATATGGCCTAAAGCTAAGCTATAGAACTAAACTTGGACATGACAGACTGAGAAAGACGCAATGCCCTGAATTGGTTTAAACAAATATACTGGACGACGTTTTGACAAAACAGGATTCATCTTTGTTCTTAGCCCTGTCCTGGTGTAACTCTTAACCTGTGATGGCACGTCATAAATCCTGGTTGGAAAAACATAGTCTAGAGAAAGTCAGAGTAAAGTTTACAGCTTCTCACACAAACCATAGATAATTCACGTGGTCAGAAAGCACATGAGGCCACTCCAAGACCATGACTTGAAAATCTGATGTCATACAAGTCGGTTAGGAGAGAGATGTGTCAGTTTACAGCAGTATTTTATACTGAGGGATTTTTATTTAAAAAAATCACTATAGAAATAGTATTTACATGATTTTACTTATATTTTAATTTGTAATTTTAAATTTGTAAGTTTTTAATTATTTTTTTTTATTATAATGTTTGTAATGATTATTTTTGTAATTTTAAATTTTGTATATTTTTAAAATATATATTTTTTATTAATACACCTATGTGAGTAAATTGTGTAATTGTGAAACTAGTCATTTAGTTTGATTCATTTTATTATTTGGAAATACAAGAATAATCATTTTATTTCATACTGTGTGTTTTGTCTGAATCCATCAAAGCTAGAAACATACATCAGACTTTATTTAGTTTTTGGGTAGTTTTTTCCCCACTAAATAAATGTTACTCTTAATATGGTGACTATTACTACTACTTGAGTAACAATATTCTTTCTTGAGTTTATATTTGGACTGCTCCACCCAACTCTGCATATATCCCACATAAATGTAGCCATCTCCTGGGGCCACACACAGTAATTGCAGAGTGGTTTGTGCTGCTTCGTGTACCTCATCTAAACTGTGGCTTAAGGTCGGTCCCAAAGGTTAAAAATTATGCTGTAATGATGTGGGCTTGTGTTCAAGGTAGTCAATGTACATCCAATCCAATGTTCACCATAATACTTTTTTATTTATATGAACATTGACATTGTTACTGTCAAAATGATGGTGATGAGCAGAGGACAAATGAATTCACTGTCACCGTATCTCCCTCCCCTCCTGTAAAATATTATCAAACTACGCTTAGAAGTACAATTTATTGAAGTTACTCTAGTAATTATAACTAAGTATTTGTAACTAAATTCTACACATCTCCATGTGATTTTCTGTGTTCTGTCCAGCTTTATGAAGTGTTCACCTTCCTGGCAGAAAGAGGAGGCATCGCTCAAGTCCACGCTGAAAATGGAGAGATCATTGCCGAGGTAAATAAACACACATAAACATTCAAAAAGCAATTAAAATAGACATCGTTTTGTTTAAGTTCTCTTTCATCTCATCCCGGTCTTTGATATCACATGTTTTACGATCACCTTTCAGACTAAACACTGTCGCTGGTGATAAAGGGCATGCATTTCTTGTGGCATAATCATTTAGTATGGTTTATACAATGAAAGAGGTGGGTGGACAGAAGTGAGTTTGTTTTAATTGTTTGGGATAGGCAATACTTATTCATAGGTCTGCCTCTGGACTTTGTCACTTTGCAAAGTTTACAGAAGCCTGGCCAGCAATCCTAATTCTTTTTCGATTGCATAGAAAGAATAGTCTGGTCGTTGTCAATTCACATTTCTGAACTGAGGTGAAACTCTTGACAAACGTGATTGGTCTACAGCGCAAAGACCCGAGTACAACCCAAATGCATCTATCATTGTGAATAACTTAATCCCCTTTCGGAGGTTTGTTGTATTGATAATAAATAAAGTAATTCTGGTAACAATTATTCCTAAACGTTGATGACCCCCTAATTCACTTACAACGATTGTTGTGTGTTTCTTTGTCAGGACGGCTATTCAAGTCTAATATTTTATCAATGACATCATTCTACTTTGAGTTGATAAAGTGACCCAATTAGTCAAATAATACTTAATACCTATATGTTTGGAGTTGGCATGTTCTCCCTGTGCTTATAGAGGTTTTCAGTTTCATTCCATCATCCCAAAGACACGCAAAAATAGGCTAATCCACCAGCTACATCCTGACCGGGATACTGGCTCAAGAAATACAGGGAAGAAAGAATAAAATCCATAAAAATAATATTGTCATTGCATGTGTTTCTAGGAGCAGGCCCGTATGCTACAAATGGGAATAACTGGACCTGAAGGACATGTGTTGAGCCGGCCAGAAGAGGTAACAAAATTATTATTATTATTATAAAACTCAGACAGACAACCGTCACATTCATTCACTCAATCATTGGAACAACACTTTACCAATTTTCCAAATATTTCTTCCTATTTATACACAGAGCCCACCAGAATTATACACATGGGCATAATCTTGCTTCCTGATCTGAATAATCTTTATGTTTTCCGTTGCTTTTCTCCACAAACATACATTTACTGCCTTTTTTTTGTCTCGTATTTCCCCCACAGACCATTGTGGCTGAAATAATTGAGATCTGCACCAACCCTACAAACATGACCGCACATAAACACACGTTTATTGGGTCCGTATTGACCCTTCTTCCAGTGGCTTCATCACACACTGTTCCTGTTAAACACATGTGGTTTCAGACATACAAAAAGCTCACACTAAAATCTCACGTTTCGAAAGCTCTCTTTGCCAGTGCTTCTTCTGTAAACGGCAAAATCAAAGACATATTTTGGACTCTTGACTGGGACTTTCCGCTTTTTACGTTTTTTGCAGTGGAGTGGCTTATTCCCATCAATTCAATAGTATCATACAGTTAAGTGTTCTCTTAAGAATCAAAAGACTAGAAGTGTAATTAAATTGAGAAGTGGCCAGCTTGGTTCAATAATGTCTGATGTGTGTCTGGCTTTCTGCTTGGTTGGGTTTATAGTTTATTGGATCCATTTGTTTGAAAACAGGAACAGAACAATCAGCTTTTGTGTCAAAATACAAAGACTTGTTTTCTGAAGTGGTGACAGAGTTCCCTTTTAATGTATGGTAATCATTATTCGTTTATACAGCCACACACTAACTTGCCAGAGCTGCCCCGGGGCAGACTGACAGTTGTGGCAGCCATACCGTCCCTACTGTCTTTTCGACCACGTCAAAACAGTCACACTAAGGGCCGTATCCGACTCACATTTGATACACTGAGGTAAAAATGAACACCTGAAAATATGTGATACCCCTGTTTATCCCAAGACAGTATTTATATATATTTTGTTATTGACAGTTACTTGTATCAAGCATAAAAACTACGTAGTTTGCGTTCGCCGGTTACCCGAGACCCAGACATCATCGTTTTCAGAGAGGATGCGTATTGTGCAGTCTGCCCGAGAGTGGAGTGGATGAAAACGGGACCCCGCTGGTAGACCAAACTACCTCCCCGGCGTTTTTTGGAAACTACCGTTGTCGTGGCGATGGGGGCCACATCCGGAGCTGTTTCGCTCTGTTCTCATGGAAACGCGTTGTCGTCTAAACGGGCCCTAACACATTTATCCAGTACAGGCGAGGTGGGTGTCTCGCTCAAGGAAAGTAGTTCACATTGACGAAACAGTGCTTGGTTTGTAAAAACTCTTACACTATTTCTTAGCTGCTCTGCCTTTTCTGGTTTTGGGGCTGGGTCTCAGCTTCAGGATTGTCCACACTGGTCTTTGTAACCACATCAGCTACTGCTTCAGGAAATCGAACTGCCCACCTTCTGCTTTTTTATCACCTGCTCCGTTCCAATCTTTTGAAGTCTGAGGGTTTGGTTCAAAGCTAATGTATATACTAATGCAACATATGACCACTTTTTATTTGGTACTTGGTACGGAAAAAATCCATGTAAAAAAAATACTGAAATATCTCATAAACCTGCAGCTTTGTTGTCTCATTGTAGCATGAAGTCTCCTGTGGACTTTACAGAATTAGCTAATAACATGTGGTTCCCCATAAAACCTCGTCCAACTTGACCTCATCTGTACAAACGCAATTAAACTGAATATATCTTTGAAATCACATGTTTATAACTTGCAAATTATACCCTTGAGTTATTCTGGTTTGACATCATTTATACCAGTAATACAATCTAATAATACACATCATTAATCAAAGCTATGCGCGTAATGGGAAAATAGTCCTGACCACGGTTCTCTGTCCCGATGCAGCTGGAGGCAGAGGCGGTGTTTCGGGCCGTGACCATCGGCAGCCAGACCAACTGCCCTCTGTATGTGACCCGAGTCATGAGCAAGAGCGCCGCCGATATCATCTCCCTGGCCCGCAAAAAGGGTAACTATAATGCCACTCCTGCACTTGAATGTGGATTTAAAAGCTATTTTAAAAGATGTATTAACTGGGAGGGAATTTAACATTGCTGTGTGTCAAAAGATTGCAGTCATCACCAGCCAGTTAATATCACATAAGTGCACTTTTTCAATTTCTCTTTGCAATCACGTATAAAAAAAATGGGGCAGGTATTTCTTTTATGTATAGTAGTGCCAATATATGCATATAGAATGTATGTCTATACAATGATAATTAAATTAGTGTCAATTTGTTTATTTTTCCTGGAAATGAAACTGAAAATGTCAGTAACCAAATCTTGGCGTAAAGTAGACATATGACAATGGCATGGCTAAACTTCATGAAATGGTCAAGCATTATTAGATGAATGACAAAGACTTTTACTGAGATTAAACAGTAGAAAATGAATCAGGCCAAAAATAATAGACACTGAATGCTTGTGTCTCGTCCAGGAAATGTTGTTTTTGGGGAGCCAATCACAGCGAGCCTGGGCACTGACGGGACACATTACTGGAGCAAGAACTGGGCCAAAGCTGCTTCTTTTGTCACATCGCCTCCTCTCAGCCCTGACCCCACCACCCCAGACTATCTCAACACACTGCTCTCCAGGTAATAATCTTTTCCAATACATACTAAAAGGCTCATTTCCAAAAGAACCTTCATTGGCCACTTTATTAGGTAGACCCTGTGCCCAAAAAGGTGAACCTGGTGTAAGCTTCAAGGACGTTTTGTGCATGCAAACCTTAGTGGTAACTAGCGGTTATTCGAGTTTGGTAGCCATCATCTCAAGCAACTGTGGTCATTCTTCTTCGTCCTCTGGCATCAACTGGTACTAACTGAATATTCTCTTTTTTTGGACCATTCTCTTTTATTTATTTATTTTTCTTTCTTTCTTTAGTTAAAAGGGACAATGCCCATTAATAAACACCAGTACCAAAATACATGTGTAAATGCACCGAAGTTAGCGTACAGCTTATTTTCATTCGTAGTCCCTTAACATTTAGGACAGAACACACACAACATTTCAACAGTTCAACAAGTCATTACAGTTCTACATTCACACATGATCTAAAGTGCATGTGTGGTTAAAGTGCATACAAAGATTTTAAAGTGCTGTAGTTTATAATCTAATAAATAAGTTACTTTGTTTGAAGCCAGTTCATGTCACATGTGTTGGTCCTCTCCTGCCGCACAGAGATGACCAACACACTGGAGTTTTACAGAGTGCCCTCGGGTCCTAAAACATTCATACATATTTATATATTTACATGGCAGTGATAGTAAGAAACAGTAACAACAGCAGAGATTGCAGGGTAAGTGTATGCGGTGCGTGCCTACATACGTATATGTATGTATGCACCGTTGAACAACAGCAATAATAAGCCTGTTCAGACACTCATGGTACATGCTACATACGCATATGTATCATGTATCATGAGGTCTGAACAGCTCCAATGGGAGCAGTTTTGATTAGATTTAAGCCATTTTTTAATGTGAGTTTTAAAAGGTGTTATACGTAGGAGATTCTCTTGTGTGAGGGATATTGTTCCAGATTTTACAGCCTATGACTGTGCGAAGGTGGTACGTCTAAAGCTTAAGTGTGGTTGGCTAATTGTCTAGTTGTGTTCACTAACATTTGCAAAATAGCAAGTGCTGAAATGGAAATTCAAATTGCAGTTTTTTATGTCTGAGTAAAGATTAAGTCTGGTCTCTCCTGTATGCTGCTGTACAAGCTACTTTTTATACTAGACACTAGGAGGATCAACACAAATATATGGACCAAGTAAAAGCAAAGACAATATTTTGCCACGCCCATTAATAGCATGAATCTCCATGGTTACTACATTGTGACTAAGCTACAAATACAACTTAACTTGGGAGCACTCTTCAGTTTGTGCTCTTGTGAAAAATGAATTCCACTCATCAAGGTCATTATGGCAAATTAGTCACTGAGGGAAAAAACAAGCCTGGTATCCAAGGAAGTCTCTTTATAGCACATTAGGTTTGCAATTAAGGGCATGTTTGAGGTCTGGTGTAAATGTATGAAAAATGTGCAATGCCAATGACCAATCCAAATCACTACACAACTAGTCTGGAAAATCAGTTACAGGGAACTCTATTTGCACTTGTTTAGTCACCACTTAGGGAAATTACATAAATAGAGACAAATTGTGCTGTAAAGATGTAATCACAAAGGCACGAGGCTAATTATGTCTCACTCATCAGCAGAAATAAACCAGGACTTAATCCGGTCTTAAACCATGACTAAACTGTGACTAAACCAGGGCTAAAGGTTCTAACTTGATACCACTTCTCCCGGTTTATGATTGTCAGATGTGTTGTGATGTTGGCTAGAGCTAATATTCAGTTTAAACATATTTCTATCATTTTGTTTTTGTTTGTCAGTGGGGACTTGAGTGTTACCGGCAGCGCTCACTGCACTTTCAGCGTGGCTCAAAAGGCCATTGGTAAAGACGACTTCACTCAGATCCCAGAAGGAGTCAATGGAGTCGAGGAGAGGATGGCTCTCATCTGGGACAAAGCTGTGGTGAGCTTTTAAACCTACAAGAAAACCCTAATCATTTTCCCTAAACGTAGGACATGGAAGAGTTCCAGCTAGTCTTCATTCAGCACAATTGATTTATTCTAGGATATATGTTGTCTTTTGTCTTTTGTATTATTACATCTGGGTTGTTTTAATATCGGATCTCAATTTAAGCTCGGAGCATTTTATAGGAGAGCCCCTGCCTCAAGTGGAGGAGTTCAAGTATCTTGGGGTCTTGTTCACGAGTGAGGGAAGGATGGTGCGTGAGATTGACAGGCGGATCGGTGCAGCCTCTGCAGTGATGCGGTCGTTGTACCGGTCTGTCGTGGTGAAGAAGGAGCTGAGTCGAAAGGCGAAGCTCTCGATTTACCGGTCAATCTACGTCCCGACTCTCACCTATGGTCATGAGCTTTGGGTCATGACCGAAAGGACAAGATCTCGGATGCAAGTGGCCGAAATGAGTTTTCTCCGACGGGTGGCTGGGCGCTCCCTTAGAGATAGGTTGAGGAGCTCGGTCACTCGGGAGGAGCTCGGAGTAGAGCCGCTGCTCCTCCCCATCGAGAGGAGTCAGCTGAGGTGGCTCGGACATCTGTTTCGGATGCCCCCTGGACGCCTCCCTCGGGAGGTGTTTCAGGCAGGTCCCACAGGAAGGAGACCCAGGACACGCTGGAGGGACTATGTCTCTCAGTTGGCCTGGGAACGCCTTGGGATTCCTCCGGAAGAGCTGGAGGAAGTGTCTGGGGAGAGGGAAGTCTGGGCGTCCCTGCTTAGACTGCTGCCCCCGCGACCCG